>CAUYQV010016756.1:0-21572 GCA_963574575.1 Galagoides demidoff | reverse complement strand
GGTCCCAGCTACTTGGGAGGCGGAGGCAGGAGACTCGCTTGAGCCCAGGAGTTGGAGGTTGCTATGAGCTGTGATGCCATGGCACTCTACCCAGGGGGATAGCTTGAGGCTCTGTCTCAAAAAAAAAAAAAAAGTAAATAATATACTACCCTCTAAAAATTGTACTGGAGGAAAAGAAAATTACTTATACTTGAGGAAGGGATGCCTTTTTTTCTAATTTATGCAAAGCCTAGCTATGGGTGCCTAGGCATAGTTTTCAAAATGTTAAAAACATAATTATAATTTTTTTTCCACCCCAAACCCTAGCAGTTCAAGAAACATAATTCTAATACTACTAGGGACTCCATTTTCAAAGCACATTAAACTTATTATTTAGTAGGAGACCCAATAGAATGATCAAATTAGTTCAAAAGAGAATTTAGAAAACTAGATGTTTACAATAGAAAGGGAGGAAGGTAAGCTGAAATAAAGTTGCTAAATTAGATAAAGGTATGCAATGATTAAAATCCTACAAGACCATAACCTTCTGGTTTACCTTTCCCACCAAACAAAAAAGAAAATCATTGGGTCAAATCAAGCTTTATAGAATTACAAGTCTCTGGGTTCAATGAATTATACAAATAAGCTTAAATTCCCTGAGTCAGTTGACCCTTAAGTGGATTTGTTAGGAAGTGTTTTTAGCATGACATGAATCAACTTTTGCCTTCTCTCTCTCTTTTTTGAGATTCTCACTCTGTTGCCCCAGGCTAGAGTGCCACTTCCTCTGCCTAGCTCACAGCAACCTCAAACTCCTGGGCTCAAGTGATACTCCTTCCTTAACCTCCCAGAGTATTAAGAATACACCTTCTCCAATGTTGTACCCTCATACCTGCCTACCACAAGCAAAAAGAGGATTTTTATATGTTAAGAACCAAAATAAAGGCTCGGCACCTGTGGCTCAAGTGGCTAAAGCGCCAGCCACATACACCTAAGGAGGCTGGTTCCAATCCAGCCTGGGCCTGCCAAATAACAATGACGGCAGCAACTAAAAAATAGCTGGGCGTTGTGGCGGGTGCCTGTGGTCCCAGCTACTTGGGAGGCAGAGGCAGGAGACTCGCCTGAGCCCAGGAGTTGGAGGTTGCTGTCAGCTGTGATGTCATAGCACTCTATCCAGGGGGATATCTTGAGGCTCTGTCTCAAAATAAAAAAAAAAAGACCCAAAATGAAAGATAAATTCCAAACCATTTTTTTTGGGGGGGGGGTGGTTTGGTTTGATTACTTCTGATCAGAAATAATCCATCTTGCCTCAAAAAAGGAGAAAAAAAAGATCAGATAAACAGGCTTGTTTCCAATCATTATTTCATGAACATGGACACCGGGGCCCATGTTTCCATATCTGTTACATCATTGAATCTTTGCTGTAAGGAAGGTAGATAATGCTATCACTATGTAACAAGTTAAGTGACTGGGCTTCAAGGAGGTTGACACCTTACTAGTCGCAATAAATAGCAGGGCTCAGACGGAGATGTAGGCTGCAAATTCCAAATCTGGAGCTGATTTCTTAAAGCTCAGCTCAAAGGTTATAACTCTTATTCTGCTAGTAAATCTATGAATTGGTACTCAATCTAAGGTGCTACTTAGAAATCATTAAATATTTATTTCTTCGATTCCAGGATTTCTAAACCTTGGCACTACTGACACTGTTCTCTTTTGTAGGAGGGTGTCTGACCTGTGTATTGTAGGGCGTTCAGCAGCAGCTACTTAAAATACATTAATTATTTATTTCCTCCATTCCGGGATTTCTCAACCTCCTAACAATCAACATTCTTTCTCTCTTGCAGGAGGCTGTCCTGTGCATTAAAGGATGTTTAGCAGCATCTCTGGTTCTGCCCACTTGATGCCAGTAGCAAAACTTCCTGCACACACCTTTCCCACCCCAAGTCGTAGCAAAGTCAGTCCCAGTTGCGAACCACTGTTTCACTCTATGCTGAATTCCTTTAGAATTTGCATCCACTGTGTTCCCTTCAGCCTGTGAGAGCATATGGAGGGTGAGCCCTGAAAACCTCCTGCCTATGCTCTCTATTTGGTCCCCCTGGCCTTCCCTTAGGCCCCTCGCCTGCAGTAACTGACATCCTCGCTGGGAACCTTTGTCTGTTCTTGGAGGATGTCCAAAACCTACTCACAGCTGCTTGATTCTGTATGCTGGCTCATCCAGCCTGCTTGAGTCAGTAGCTATTCAAGACTAGGAGTTAAAATTGAATTTGCTGCCCAAGAGCGATTTACTGGAGGCTTCTGGAAATGTCTCCCACAACTGGATTAACTATTTTGATTAATTTGACCCGTCAGTTTGTTGAAAGGGACAAGAATAGCCATTTAATTTATTTATTCACTTAATTTATTCAACTGAATAATTCATTTAGATGTATTCATTTACTTATTTAACTGATAACTGGGACTGAGATGACTTGGTTTTTGACTAAATTGAACAGTTAATAAAAGGACTGGATTAGTTGTACATTTAGATTCAGGCTGAATGCAGCTACTGTCTCAGTACAAATTATTTCATGTCCATTATTTTCCCAAAGAATTCAGCTCAGTTAATAAATAATCACAATTTTAGACGTTGTTTCTAACTATTATTTTTTGTTTGCTTGTTTCAGAGAGACAAATTATCTTGTTGAAGATAATTTTTTTTCTTAAATTTCAAAACTTACTGTGTTTGGGGGGCCATTGTGCTTGTATTATAGTACCTTTCTAGCAAGGGAGAGTGTCATTCAGGGTGTGTACATAGAACTCAGTATAATAAATGTGTGTCATTGTACATCCATGATGGATTTCCTGTGTGATGGAGGAGAGAATAAGAAGAGACAGACCAGAGGGTTCTCTTCACACTAGATTTCTTAGGAAGCTCGTAAAAAGGATTTACTGTATTTTGATTAATCCATCCTTCATCCACCTTGAGTGTCTCCATGGCAACCGGATATTTGTTTCCAAAGGATGGGCTTTCAGACTGTGGAAGGTTCATTCAGCTCCATACAAAACCTCCTGTATTCCTAAGAACCACATCTTTGAAATTCAGCATGCATAGACAACCACTCCCAAACCCTTGTCTGCGTTACTGAGGCCAATGCTATGATCATTTTATCAATGACAAGACACAATCATCAATTTTTGAAAGCATTTTCTCAGAGTCAACATAGACATCTGTCTCACCTCTATTCTTCAATAACACTAAGTATTTTAAGCTTTGCCTAAAGGAAGCCAGCTAAGCAGTCATTATGGGGCTGTAAAAGAAAAAGAGAGAGAGAGAGACCTTGTTAAATGTAGGTTAGAGTAATTCAGAGCCTATGTCTATAGTAATCCACCAATTAGGTGCACTTAGAAATTAGAATAACTTCTCATCAAAAATTAATGATCTTTTCTCAAAAAACAGTTATAAAGCAGAATCTAATTCAAAGGGTACTAGCATGCAAAGGATATATATTTTAAATGAGGTTGCATGATTTGCCCAAGCTCTCACATAAGTTAGAAATGAAGACAAAATCAGGGTATGGCGATCTAAACTCCCCAGCACCTAGCTCTACCAACTCCACACACACAAGGCTTCCATCCTTGGCCCCTGCATCAGCCCTGATTACGGACCCTGACTCCTCCTCACTCTGAGAACAAGAATCCACTCCTTTCTGCCCCTCCCCAACTTGCTACTCTTCAATTTGGAAAGACGGCATGGAAGGATGGATGGACAAAAAGCTCCATATGAAAGATTTGAAGAAAAAAAAAGCTGTTTTTTAAGCTACACATCACTGGAAATTAGTATGGTGGGGGAGGTGTATTTCATTGTATTTATCTTATGTTATTCTTTTTTTTACTTAATTTTTTTTTTTTTTTTGGTTGCAGCTGTCATTGTTGTTTGGCAGGCCTGGGCTGGATTTGAACCCACCAGTTCAGGTGTATGTGACTGGTGCCTTAGCAGCTTGAGGCACAGGCACCGAACCTATCTTATATTATTCTGTATTCTTTTCTTTTTCAAAACCATAAATTACTTTTATAATCAACAAAACAAAAACATTTCTGTTTTGGAAAAACAAAAAACAAACAAACAAAAAGGTAGTCTCCAAAATCCAAAGGATACACTAAAGTAAATTATTTTCTGATATTAAAATAAAAGACCCCAAATCTTGACCATTTATGTGACTATAATGCAGAAAGTAGAAATTACACAATTTTTCTCATTCTGTCATTTTAAAATATCACCAAGTTGTTTGTAAAGTCTTTATGAATGATTAAAGTAATAAAACCAGGTTCTTTTACCCATATTATGGAACTAATAATCTCAACTTTTTTCCCCCTTAAAAGCAATATTGAATTAGTCTGATACACAGTTGAGGAGTCATAACTTGAATTATTTGGAATTCATTCAAGAAGCCCAGCCTCACTTAAAATTGCTGCTGTCTACGGTGTAATAAAGGTGATTGATGGCCTTCTGTAGCCATGCAATTTGCTGTTTCTCCATTGTTGAAGGAGTAGCCTCTACGTGTGTGTGTGAATATTTCTTGAACATTCTGCAACTGTTTCCAAAAGGGTCTAGTTTTGCACGTCCTATTCACAATTATTTAAGAATAGTCTGTTAGTTTCCAATTACTATAGCTCAATTAAGGTTACCTATTTAAAAAAACTCATCAATGTTTGCGAAAGGGCACAATTACAAGAGGGATTTTACTTAATAAATGCAATCAGTGTAACCTGATTCTTTGCACCCTCAATGAATCTCAAACAATAAAAAAATACAAAAATATATATACAGAGAGAGAGCCCTCATTACTTCCATCTCTCTTGGCTCTTTGTCATTTTGAGCTAGAGGAAAACATTGGTTTCTACTGGTAACCAGAACTTTCATAAGATCATCAAATTAATCATATTAACACAACAGGCTTTAAATTAGGCTCAATGTTGCTTTTTAGGAATAAATGAAGTAAATGCAGATTTTCAGCAGTGCCTTTCCCAACATCCCTCCAGCATTTCTAATCCCCCTCCCTTCTCTCCTTTTTCTTTCCATGTGACTTACCATGTCAATCCATAATTTTAGAAAACAAATTATTTGACACATATCTTCTGATTGATAACAACACACTTCTGTATAGGAACAAAGCAGAGAACTTAAGAAATACACTCTTTATCTTATGAAAGATTTGACTTCTAAATCAAATCACCTCTTTCATTTAATATATTTTTAAATAAAGGCTGAGTATCTATCTCTTATCTGAAACCTTAGGGACCAGAAGTGTTTCAGATCGTTTCATTTGAGGGGATGTTTATATATACATAATGAGATATGTTGAGGATAGAACCCAAGTCTAATCACAAAATTTGTTTATGTTTGCTTATACCTTACACACATAACCTGCATATAATTATTTTGGTTGGTTTTTTTTGTTTGTTTGTTTTGAGACAGAGTCTCAACCTGTCACCCTTGGTAGAGGAGTGCCATGGCATCACAGCTCATATCAACCTCAAATTCTTGGGTTTAAGCAGTTATCTTGCCTCAGCCTCCCAAGTAACTGGGACTACAGGCACCTGCCACAACACCCAGCTATTTTTTTTGTTGTTGTACTTGTCATTGTTTAGCAGGAGTGGGCCAGGTTCAAACCCACCAGCCCCAGTGTACATGGCCAGCGCCCCAAACACTAAGCTATGGGCACCAAACCAACCTGCATGTAATTTTGTACAATATTTTTAATAGTTTTGTGCATGGAGCCAGATGCAGTGGCTCACGCCTATAATCCTAGCACTTTCGGAGGCCGAGGTGGGTGGATTGCTTGAGCTCATGAGTTCCAGATCAGCCTAAGCAAAAGCAAGACTCTGTCTCTACTAAAAATAGAAAAACTGAGGCAAGAGGATCACTTGAGCCCAAATTGGAGGTTGCTATGAGCTATGATGCCACAGCACTCTAACTGGGGCAAAAGCTTGAGACTGTATCAAGAAAAATAATAATAGTAATTTTGTGCATGAAACAAAGTTTGTTGAGATTGATCCATCAGAAAACAAAGGAGTTACTTTTTCAGCCACCCATGCGGACAATCTATAACCGTTTGCCATCATCATCATTCCTGAGTCAGATAGAATTCATAAGCTACTGATAAGCAATATTTTCCTACACGTACTCACATATGTAAGTACTTAACAATAAAAAATATGACATGCCATTAATACAGTGAAAAAAATAAGGTAATCAGGGTGACTAAGCAGCATGGAAGCATCACCAGATACCTGCATCAGCTGTCAGATGACAAAGAAAATGAAGACAGGCTTCAGTCTCCACCTACGATGCTGAGTTTTGATTAAAAATGTACTGCATGCTGTATTTTATTTTTTTAGGTGAGAAGAAACATCAGAAATAATTGAGGGAGCAGGAAGTAGTCTTCTAGGCTTTCTGCTGAGTAGCTTTCCTAAGTACTTCCTCCAGAATCATCTGCTCTATGAACAACCATGTTTGTCTTAAAGATCTCTCATTGAATTTGCAAGCTGACATAATGTCTTTTCTGTTCTGAATGCACACTACTCTAGTCCTTCAATAAACTCATCGCACTTTTTCACCATGCCATCTGTAGGTATGTTTTCTGCAGTCTTCACCAGATTATCTTTATTGACACTACATTCCAGTCACCTTAATTCAGAACCATCTCAGGCTAGGCAAAGTGATTCATGCCTGTAATCCCAGCACTCTGGGAGGCCAAGGTGGATGGATTGCCTGAGCTCACAGGTTCAAGACCAGCATGAACCGGAGCAAGATCTTGTCTCTTAAAATAGCCAGGCATTGTTGCAGGCTCCTGTAATCCCAGCTACTAGGAAGGCTGAGGCAAGAGAATCACTTGAGCCTAAGAGTTTGAGGTTGCCATGAGCTGTGATGCCATGGCACTCCACCAAGGGTGACAAAGTGAGACTCTGTCTCAAAAAATAAAAAAAAGAAAAAGAACCAACTCAGCTATTTCACCATCAGACAATGAACAAAAGACTGGATCCTCATATTAAGTGTTAAAAATCTCAATATCCACTTTTTCCAGCTTACTATCTAAAGGTATATTCTTTGCATTTTTAAAGAAGTCATGCATTTTTTTTTCACTTGACATATTGAATTTTTCAAAGTCATCACCTTGTGCATCATTTTCAAAGAACATAGTCACAGGACAGTTGTTTCATGCAGGCACAACAGTATATTTAGTCACTGCATTCCAAGTGTTAGCAACAATGATATCTTTCGTGCTAACCTTTTGAAACCCCTACACATACCTTTGTTTACTGCTGCTAGCAGGCTGTTCAACAAAGTGTTTCGTATTTACTCTTGACATTGATCCAAGGATGCCCTGATCACATGGCTGAACCAGTGGAGTCACATTTGCAGGAAAATATATGATATAAACATTATTGTTGGTGAGAATTTCAGCTGGAAGACAAGCAGGCAGTTGTCAGGAAATAACAAGTCTTGCTGTTGTCATTTAGTCCAGCTTCTCTGCAGTGAGTACAAGCCACTGGTGCAAAATGTTTGTGAAACCAATCAGAAAAGATGTCCCTGGTAATCTGTGCCTTTTTGTTAGCGTAATAATAGACTGGTAAAAAAAAAAATGTATCCTTTATAACAGTAAGGATGGAGTCTTCTGCCTGTCACAACAAGTTTAACACTTCTGCATGCCTGCTGCATTAGCACATCTCAGCACAGTTTTTCTGTGTCCTTAGAATCCATGATTCCTTTAGGGGCTGTCTCATCAGTTGTAGTCAGTGTCTATTTGGACTGATGATGCCAAAACGGTGAACTTTCATCAGTGTCATAGACTTGTTCTGGTATCGAATTTTCCATCATCAATGACCTTGACAAAACTGTTGATGAATTCTTCTGCTGATTTCTAATCGGCAGATGCTATCTCATCACAAATCTTTAAAAATTTAATGCCATGTCTTTTTCTTACATTGCTGTAACAAGCCTATTGAATATTCACAGTTCCCTTCCATTTTCAGTTCCTTATGATAGATCTTTGCTTGTTTTGTAATCAGCATACCATTAAGTGGCATGTGTTACTTTGATGTTGATGAATCAACCCTTTGACTACACCACTAAGGTCTTCCATTTTAGCTTTATGGAGGATGTTTCTATTTTTAATTAAATTCTGTTCATCACTTTCAGTGTAGAACTTCAACATTTTGTCCTTCTGTTTCTTCAGGTTTGATATGGTGGCCATCTACACTGTAGTCTGTTGTAGTCATTTGATACTCACACTAACCTCCATTTTCTCCATGATCAAGATAAACATAAATGTTTACTCTTTCTTTTATTTCTGTTACCCCTAGGGGTTTCTGCAAGCTTTTTTGATATTTTCAACAATATCTTTACATCACAGATCAGAAAATAAGCAAAAAAAAAAATGCAAAGACTAATATATTTAGGCTTTTGCCCCATGTGGGGCATTGTGAGGAGCCTGCTGCAAGTCTGTTCATCCTACATACACACATGCCATTTTATTACACATTGTGGACATGTTGGCATGTATGTGAAAGATGTGTAGAAGTTGGAGAGGGCTATGAAGCCCTTCTTCTCTTTTGGGAATGGTGAATAAACTGTGGGGCATTTTGACTGCAACCCACTGCATGAGGTCAAGTGTGGAATTTTTTGTGTTTTCCCGTCCCTCTCTCATATTTTTTTCACATGGCCCTGCTCACTTTTCTTTTCTTTTCTTCTTTTTTTTTAGACAGAGTCTTACTTTGTCACTCTAGGTAGAGTGCCCTGGTGTCATGGCTCACAGCAACCTCAAACTCTTGAAGGAAACTTTTGGGCTCAAGCAATTCTCTTGCCTCAGCCTCCTCAATAGCTGGGACTACAGGTGCCCACCACAATGCCTGGCTATTTTTTAGAGACAGGGTCTTGCTCTTGCTCAGGCTGGTCTTGAACTAGTGAGCCCAGGCAATCCACTCTCCTCTGCCTCCCAGAGTGCTAGGATTACAGGCATAAGCCACTGCACCTGGCCCTCACTTTTCCTTAAAAAAAAAAAAATAAGAAAAGATGTAGAATTTTCCACTTGTGGCATCATATGGGCACTCAAAAAGTTTCAGATTTGGGAACATGTTGGATTTCAGATTTCAGGATTTGGAATAGCCAACCTATATAAATAAATATTTGCAAAGAAATACTGACTGAACAGGGATCTTGCCAGGTTTTTATCTTAAATACAATCTCAAATTCTTGAAACATGGAAGTTTGGAAGAAACCTTAGAAACTATTTTATATACAGTGACACTAAGGTAGATCAGGGCTGACCCTTACCCAATATTATAGTGCTAGTTAGTAGAGATTTAGCCCCTCACTGGAATCTTTCCCCCTTACTCCTCTGCTTTTCCATAAGAGGAAAATAAAGGCTTGTATTTATTAAATACAACTTTCCTCATTTAAACTGGTGAGGCCCATGTAATCATCCTGGTTGAAGAAATAATCTGAAAAGTTATCTAATGTGTCCATGGTCACACAGCTACTAAGGAAAGAAATGTAATTTGAACTTTAAATTGTAACCTGACTCTATCTGTGCCCACATCCAAGTTCAGACCATACTGAAAGACAATTATAAAAAGGGAATTTTTCTTGCTCTGTTACCCACCCTAGAGTGCAAATGGCACCATCCTAGCTCACAGCAACCTCAAACTCCTAGACTCAAGCAATCCTTCTGCTTTAGCCTCCCAAGTAGCTGAGACTATATGCACTTGCCACTTTTCCTGGCTAATTATTCTTCTTATATTTTATAGAGACATGCTCACTATGCTGCCCAGACTGATCTTGAACCCCTGGTTGCAAATGATCCTGCCATCTTGGCTTCTTAATGTGCTGAGATTACAGGTATGCGCATCATACCCAGTTAAAAGAGAATTTTTATTGACAATTTAGAAGAATCCATTAAGGAAAATTCACATTAGGCAAAAACTTAATAAAATTATTATTTAAATATTTCTGTCACCTCTCTCTAACATCTCTTACCCTCAGATATACCTGTTTTGTCCTTATATTGTAATAAGGAAAGTAAATTTTAATCACTTAATCAACATAAAAAACCAGGTTTACATGAAAAAAGTCCTATCAATCACCAAGACTGCATGGATAGTAATACTGCATGAATTTCACCAAAAAAAAAAAAAAAAAAAACTGTTTTAGTGGGGAAACACACAGCCAAGCTAAGGGGGGGAAAAGCCAACAGCATAAAATGAAAGTGAATGCCTGTGGTAGCTCACGTTTGTAATCCTACCACTCTGGGAGAACAAGGCAGGTGGATCTCTTGGGCTCAGGAGTTCAAGACCAGTCTGAGCAAGAGCAAGATCTCATTTCTACCAAAAACAGAAAAAACTAGCCAGGCATTGTGGTTGGTGCCTATAATCTTAGCTACGAGGAAGGCTGAGCCCAAGAGTTTGCGATTGCTGTGAGCTATGATGACACCACAGCATTCTACCCAGTGTGACAGAATGAGACTGTCTCAAAAATAAATGGGAGCGTGAACTTAAAGTCTTAGCAGCAAGTGGAGATTGAAGCCAAAGTGGCTCAGAGTTCTTGGAACTGGATGTGAGATTTTTGTTTTTTTTGAGACAGACTTTCATGCTGTCACCCTCAGTAGAGTGCCATGGCATTAAAGCTCACAGCCACTTCAAACTCTTGGGCTTAAGTGATTCTCTTGCCTCAGCCTCCCAAGTAGCTGGGACTTCAGGCACCCACCATAACACCTGGTTATTTTTTTGTTGCCGTTGTTTAGCTGGCCCGGACCAGGTTCGAACCCACCAGCCTTGGTGCATGTGGCGGGTGTTATAACCACTGGGCTATGGACACCGAGCCTATGGAATGCTTTTAATAGGATGACCCTGGATGTTTAGGATTGCTGATGGTAAACATACCAGAGATCTATGGATCTATAGGCATGGTTCACAGGAAAATATCTTATAATGGTTATTACCATCTTTGTATAAACAAGAGATGATTCAAGGCCTAAATAGCGAAATATTGATTTATCCATTTCTAATAAACTTACCTTGATCACTTGGTTATGATGATGTTTACCAAGTTTCTCCACTATACTATTTTTTTGTTGTAATTAATAAATATCTTCTAGCTAAGCTTTATGGCTCACACCTATAGTTTCAGATCCTCAGGAGGCTGAAGCAGGAGGATCACTTGAGCCTAGGAGTTGGAGGTTGCAGTGAGCTATCATTACACCACTTCACTCTAGTGAGTCTCTGTCAGAAACAAATTAAAAAAGGAGACTTGAGCCCACCTCCTCGCTCCCCACTTTTATATTAAAAGATTAAAAAAAGGAAAAAAGTCTTCAAAGAGACTATGTAAATATGCTATTTATCATCAAATTTTCACCCATTTGATTTAATGCCCATTAGGAAATGGTTATTCACTAAAGTAATTATTCTGTGGTAGTTGCAGGATGTTGATTTTCTAGTTGAATCACTTGTTCTACATGTATTAGTTGGTATTTTTCCCTTTTCCCGCTCTTTGTTTATTTGTTCATACCAGCAGGAACTCATGGATTCCTATTTTATTCCTTGGGTTATAAAATATTATTATCATTATTTTGATATTATTGGGGCACAGAAACTGATACCCCAAAGTATGGCACTTTTGCATGCTAAGTTAAAAAAGAAGACTCAAGATCTCTCTTACCTTCCTCTCCCTCCTGTTGTTTCCTCCTCTGTCTCTCCCAAAGCACCAAACAAAGTCATTCTCTGAAGTTCTCCCAAATGCCTAATGTCCATACCCACCAAAGTAGAAAACAATGACCTCCAGTCCCTTCCCTGAGTTTTCATTAACTGAACGCCTATCACAGGAAGAAAGACTGAAGTTGGTCAACGAGCCAGGACAGACTTGTGTCACAAACGATTGTTTGCTTTGTGGGCCCAACAGACTCTGCCCCAGGCCATTGTATGTTCTTCAAACGCATTGAATTCCCCTAAAAATTATGTCCTGCCCCCCCAAGATCATCCTCACTTCCCTATTTCCCTTTTCCCTAAGAAGAGGGGTATATAACCATGTGTACACCACTGAGTTATTGTGTAATCAATCTTTTATGATTCCCCTGTGCTATGCACATTAAAATAAATTTGTGTGCCTCTTGTCCTTTTTTGATGAGTTGATGAGTTTTGTTTTGTTTTATTGAGACAGAATCTCATTCTGTTGCTTGGGCCATAGTGTAATGGCATCATCACAGCTCATAGCAACCTCAAACTCTTGGGTTCAAGAGATTCTCTTGCCTCAGCTTCCAGAGTAGCTGGGACTACAACTGTGCACCACCATTCCCAGTTAGTTTTCCTATTTGTCATGGACATGGGGGGGGAGGGCGGTTTCTCACTCTTGCTCAGGCTGGTCCCAAACTCCTACCCTCACAAGCAACCCTTCCACCTCTGCCTCCTGAGAACTAGGATTACAGGTGGGAGCCACCTCACTGGGCCTGATTTTTTAGCAAAGCCTCAGAGGGTGAAGGGGAAGTTTTCTTTTGGCCTCTGTGCAACTTATCCCAGCCAGTGGACACTTCTTGGTTTTGTTGTTAATACCTGTTTGTTTTGTTTTGTTTTTTACAGTAGGTACTCCTAAAGTAAAAATGCTCAGAAGTTTAAAGTAAAGAAAAAAAGGATGATGTTTCATGTAATATATTTTCAAAATATATGAAGCAATGCTTGCCATAGTAACTAGGAAAATTCACATAATCCAAGGCTGTTGGATTTTTAACAAAGCTCTCTCTGAAACTGATAGATGAAGCACACCAGAATTAACTAAGGAATATAGAAGATATGAATAACATAATTAACAAGATTCCTCTAACAAAGGGGTGGGGAATCTGCGTACTTAAGGCCACAATGTGGCCTTTTAGGTCCTTAATTGTGGCTTTTTTACTGAACCTAAATTTTATAGAACAAATCCTTGCATTTTTATGAATATATTTTTGTTTATCTTTTATATAGAAGAACCTCCACAATTGACCACTTCCTTGCATTGACCTAATTTTCATAGACTAGACATGTACCACATGTACATGTAAGTATAGTAGGCCTAGTTCCTTATGTTGACCACCTTGGTATATTAGCCAGTTTGCTACAGTCCCTTGGGTGGTCTACTTACAGAGATTCCATTGTATTTTTATTTTATTTTAAAAATAAATGTATTTAAAATACCAGAGAATAGAATAAATTTCAATGAAATAATCCTCCCAGATTGACCAACACAATTAGAATATTAGTAAGCAATAAGGGCAAAATTGAAGGCTGATAAGCTCAGTTAGTTCTAACCGCTCCCCCCCCCCCACCTGACTGGTGTTATTTCTGCACTAGGTAGGTTGGTGGGAGTTTATGGAGATTGAGTACACTAGTCTATTATCAGCTTTGGACAATAGTGCACCATGTTTCTGTCTGAAGTGCCATTTGTGAATAGGTGCACAGCTCGACAGTATTTTTAAATTCTGTCTGCTTTAAAAACCCATCATACCAAAGAAGACCAAGAGAACAATGAAAGAAGAAAACAGATTTTTTTTTAATGAGGACTGAGAATTGCAATATTGTTTCTGCTAAAGATAAAATGATTTGCTTGCTTTGTAATACTGCATTATTTACATTAAAGAAATTCAATGCTCACCAGCATTATACCATTTTGAAGGACCATAAATATTTTAGGTTGCAAGAAGAGGTGTCAGCTGTTGTATTGCAGAAATTAAAAGATAAAAAGCAAAAGCCAAGGGAATTCTTTTAAGCAGTAATAAGACCTGGAAATAGTGCCATAGAAGCAACTTATAATATGGCTTATATAGTCTAGAAAAAAGGGAAGCCATTCAGTGATACAGAATTGTGAAAAGAGCATTGTCAAAGTTGTAGGATGTTTAGATCCTGGTAATATTTCAAAGTACAAAACAACTGCCTCTTTCAAGGAGAACCTAACAGATCAGCAGCATGAATTAGCTTTCAACTTGACAACCTCATGCAACACTTCAAAAGGAAAATATCTATTATTCAGTCACTTTGGATGAATCAACTGATACTACTGACTCAGTGCAAGATTTTTACTTTACTCGAGTTATAACGGAAGATTTTCCTTGCTATAAAGAGTTACTTTGGGCACTCTAGCCAACAGACCATGGAGAATAGATATCTTCAACAAACAAAATAAATGTCATGAAGTTGGACTGAATTTGATAAATTTAGTGAGTATGTATACAGACAGTGCAACTCCCATGTCAGAAAAACAGGAAGTGTTTGTAGTACAAATTTTAAAAAAGTATTAACAGATTCAGATACTCTCATTTCTTTTCATTTTATCTTGCATCAGCAAAATCTCTGTGCTAAAGCTACTATTTTTTTGTTTGTTTTTGAGACAGTCTTATTATGTTCCCCTTGGTAGAGTGCTGTGGCATCACAGTTCACAGCAACCTCAAACTCCTAGGCTTAAGCAATTCTCTTGCCTCAGCCTCCCAAGTAGCTGGGACAGCAGGCACCTGCCAGAATGCCTGACTGGTTTTTTTGTTGTTGTAGGTATCATTGTTGTTTTAGTAGGCCCAGGCTGGGTTGAACCTGCCAGTCTTGGTGTATGTGGCTGGCGCCATAACCACTGAGCTATGGGCACCAAACCCAACGCTACTATTTTTAAGCAACACACTGCATTAAGTTGTAAACATTGTTAACTGTTTTACTGCAAATGAAACAGGGCATGGTCAATTTCAAGTTGAACCACAAGGTATTCTGTGTGGATTTGCTGTATCATTCTAAAATGCATTGGCTATCACAGGTATAGGTGTTATCCAAAATTTTATCTCTGTGAGAACAGATAAATTTCATGAAGAATATAATCAGCAATGTGAATTATTGAAATATGATTTCTGGGCGATGCCTGTGGCTCAAAGGAGTAGGGCTCCAGCCCCATATGCCAAAGGTGGCAGGTTCAAACCCAGCCCCGGCCAAAAACTGCCAAAAAAAAAGATGATTTTTATAAGAATGCAGCATTTCTGTGTGATATCATGTCAAACTGAAATGACTTGAATATTTCTTTGCAAGGTAAAATTAAGTCCACATATGATAGGTGGCAACAAAAATCCAAGCATTTTAAGAAAAGGTCTTTTTTCAAAATGCTTCTTCTTCACAAGGAAATTTCACTTGAATAATTTCCTCAGTTAGCAAAGTCGTTGATGAGCAGCATGATATATGCAAATGATTTGAAGAATATGCAGCTGTTACAGATTTATTAATTGGAGAATACAAAGACAGTTTCAACAACTTTGAGAACCATGACATCACACATAACTAGCCTCACCTAGTTGGTATCATCAAAGCATCTAAAGAACTATAGATGGAATTGATGGAGCTCTCAGTAGCTGACATTTTAAAGTCATTGCTTGATACTAAGAAAGATCCAATTGAAATACAGAAAAATGCAGTGGAATACCCATGCCTTCCGCAATATGCCCCCCAAATGCGTTTTTTATTTTGGGGATTTTTTTTTTTGCTTTTCAACTATTTATTGTTAAAAATCTACATTTTCTTACCCAACTCAAGTTACAACACCCTTAAAGTCATGAATGATTGATAACCTTTAGAGCATCAACCTAAACCATGGACCTCCGTGCTGCAACCAAATATTCAAATGCTTTCCAACAAAAAACGGACATAGCAAGGTCATTCAAAGGTTAGTTAACTTTAAAATTAATAGATAGGGCAGCGCCTGTGGCTCAGTGAGTAGGCACTGGCCCCATATACCGAGGGTGGCGAGTTCAAACTCAGGAACTGTATTAAAGGGCAGCAGCATTAGGAAGGTTGAGAACCACTGGTCTAGGGGATTATATACTGCTTTTCCAATCCTTCAGACACAGTGGTTTTGGGAATGTATGACTGAACCTATTATAATTGGACAGGACCCTGCAGAAAATAATCCCCAAATTAGCAAAGGAATACAGCTCTTTTTTTTTTTTAATTGTTCAGGATTCATTGAGAGTAAAAAGAATTAGATTACACTGACTGAGTTTGTAAGGTCCCTCTTGTAATTGTGTCCCACCCCACCCCCCAAGAAGTGTGCCATACACTGTGACTCGTATCCCCCTCCCTCCTCCACTCTCCCCACTTCCTCATTCCCCTACCCCACCACATTATAGATCATCTACTGACTTCATATTAGTATTGAGTACACTGGATTCTTGCTTCTCCATTTTTTTTTTTTGAGACAGAGTCTTACTTTGTTGCCCTCAGTAGAGTACTGTGGTATCATAGCTCACAGCAACCTCAAACTCTTGGGCTCAAGTGATTCTCTTACCTCAGTCTTCCAAGTAACTGAAACTGTAGACACCTGCCACAATGCCTGGCTATTTTTGGAGACAAGGTCTCACTCTGACTCAGGCTGATCTCAAACCTATGAGCTCAGGCAATCCACCTGCCTTAGCATCCCAGAGTGCTAGGATTATAGGTGTAAGCCACCATGCTGGGCCTTGCTTCTCCACTCTCATGATGCTTTACTAAGAAAAATGTGTTCCACTTCCATCCTCATCTGTTAATACAGAAAATGTAAAGTCTCTGTCTTTCATAATGGCTGAATAGTATTCCATGGTATACATATACCACAGCTTGTTAATATATTCCTGGGTTGGTGGGCTTTTAGGTTATTTCCACATTTTGGTGATTCCAAATTGAGCTGTGATAAACAGTCGAGTATAAATGTCCTTCTGATAAAATAATCTTTTTTCTTCTGGGTAGATACCCAGTAATGGGATTGCAGGATCAAATGGGAGCCTGTCTAATTTGAGTTCTTTGAGGATTCTCCATACTTCCTTCCAAAAAAGATTGTATTAGTTTGCAGTCCCACCAGCAGTGTGAAAGTGTTCCCTTCTCTCCAAGTCCACGCCAGCATCTGCAGCTTTGGGACTTTGTGATATGGGTTGTTCTCACTGGGTATAAGTGATATCTCAGGGTGGTTTTGATTTGCCTTTCTCTAACAATCATGGAGGATTGTTAGAGAATTTTTTCAATGTTTGTTAGCCATTCATCTGTCTTCATTAGAGAAGGTTCTGTTCATATCTCTTGCCCAGAGGTAGATGGGATTCTTTACTCTTTTTTTTTTTTTTGTTAATTTGAGTAGATTAATCTAAGTCTGTAGATTCTAGTTATCAATCCTTTGTCATATTGATACACTGCAAATATCTTTTCCCAATCTAAAGGATATCTTTTTGATTTATTTATTGTGTCCTTAGCTGTGCAGAAGATTTTCAGCTTAATTAAGTCCCATTTGTAAATTTTTGTTGTTGTGATGGCTGCTGAAGTCTTCATCATAAAATCTTTCCCCAGTCTAACATCAAGAGTTTTCCCCACACTTTCTTCTTTTTATCATTTCATGTCTTAGATTTAAGTCTTTCATCCATCTTGAGTCAATTTTTGTAAGTGGGGAAAGCTGTGGGTCAAGTTTCAATCTTTTACATGTGGTTTTCCAGTCTTCCGGCACCATTTGTTGAATAGGGATTCTTTTCTGCACTGCATGCTTTTGTTTCATTCGTCAAAGATCAGATGGCAAGTAGAGCCCAGTTTCATCTTTTGGTTTCCTATCTGTTCTATATGTCTATGTCTCTATTTTGTGCAAATATCATGCTGTTTTGATTACTGTAGACTTGTAATGAAGCCTGAACTCTGGTAAGGTGGTACATCTGACTTTGTTTTTACTACTAAGAATTGTCTTAGTTATATGGGTTTTTTCCTGGTTCCATACAAAATGAAGTACTATTTTTTCCAATTCTTCAAAATATGATATTAGTATTTTAATGGGGAGCGCATTGAATCTGTAGATTGCTTTGCATAGAATAGACATTTTGACAATGTTGATTCTTCCCAGCCAAGAGCCTGGTATGTTCTTCCATTTGTTATTGTCTTCTGCAATTTATTCTCTTAGGGTTTCATAATTCTCTTTGAAAAGATCTTTCACCTCTTTTGTTAGATATATTCCTAAGTATTTCATTTTCTTTGAAGCTACTGTGAAGGGAATTGTGTTCCTGATTTGATTCTCAACTTGGCTGTCATTGGCATATACAAAAGCTACTGATTCATGGTCATTGATTTTATACCCTGAGACACTACTGTATTTCCTGATCACTTCCAGGAGTTTTGTGGTTGAGTCTCTGAGGTTTTCTAAAAGAGGGAGTTTGACCTACTTTGCCCCCATTTGGATGCCCTTTATATCCTTCTTTTGCATGACTGCATTGACTAGAACTTCCAGCACAATGTTAAATAACAGTGGCAACAGTGGACATCCTTGTCTGGTTCCAGCTCTAAGTGGAAAAGCTTTCAGTTTTACTCTATTCAGTATGATGTTAGCTGTGGGTTTGTCAAGATGACTTCAATCAGCTTAAGAAATGTGCCACCTATGCCTATTTTCTTAAGTGTTCTTGTTAGAAAAGGATGCTGAATTTTGACAAATGCTTTTTCTGCATCTATTGAGAGGATCACATGGTCTTTGTTTTTGCTTCTATATGAAGCATTACATTTATGGATTTGTGTATGGTTTTTTTTTCAATGAAATATTGGGCAATAATAATAATAATGCAAAGAAAGTAACATTCACATTGTCAGATAAGAGTATGTATATCACAGAATGCTTTGACTGTGAGGTTCAGTATGGGGTCATCAGTTAACTTCTTTTTTTTTTTTTTTGAGACAGAGCTTCAAGCTGTCACCCTGGGTAGAGTGCCGTGGCATCACAGCTCACAGCAACCTCCAACTCCTGGGCTCAAGCAAGTTTCCTGCCTCTGCCTCCCAAGTAGCTGGGACCACAGGCGCTTGCCACAACACCCGGCCATTTTTTGGTTGCAGCCATCATTATTGTTTGGCGGGCCTGGGCTGGATTCAAACCCACCACCTTAGGTGTATGTGGCTGGTGCCTTAGCCACTTGAGCCACAGGCGCCGAGCCCAGTTAACTTCTTATTTTTTTTTCCAAAGTCTCAAAAAATAGACAACTAATATTTATAAATAAAAATAGAAGATAATTTCAAAAAAAAAGATCATGCCAAATCTTATAGATAATAGACAAAGAAGAAATACTTCAAAATCATTCTACTTCATCTGGACATACCTGATATTAAAATTGGAAAAAATATATTATTATAAAGGGAAATTACAAACATACTTCACTTATAAATGAGATGCAATATCCTAAACAACACATTAACAAGTTGAATTAAAAATTAATGTTTAAGTGATGTACTTTGATCAAAATTAAATCCAATTTATGTGAGAATTAGTCACTATTTTCTTTTCTTTTCTTTTCCTTTCCCTCCTTCTCTGTCTGCTTCCCCAATGCTCCACTGTGTTATTAATTGCCATTATTTGTCCTCATATCAAAGTTGAATACATAGGATTCGTGCTTCTCCATTTCTGTGATGCTTCACTAAGAATAATGTGTTCCATTTGTTTATTATTGCTGTTGTTGCTATTGCCATGGCAGTCTTCCTCATAATGTCTTTCCCCAGGCTGGTATCTTCCAGTGTTTTTCCTACTCTTTCTTTGAGGATTTTTATCATTTCATGCCTTAAATTTAAGTCCTTTATCAAATTTGAATCAATTTTTGTAAGTGGAGAAAGGTGCGGGTCCAGTTCTAGTCATTTAATGTGGATATCCAGTTCTCCCAGCACCATTTATTGAATAGGGAGTCTTTCCCAAGTAGACGTTCTTGTTTGGTTTATCAAATATTAGGTGGTTGTAAGATGTTAGTTTCATTTCTTCATTTTCTATTCAATTCCAATGTCTATATCTCTATTTTTGTGCCAGTACCATGCTGTTTTGACCACTATGGGCTTGTAGTATAGCCTAAAATCTGGTATGCTGATGCCCCAGCTTTGTTTTTATTACTAAGAACTGCCTTAGCTATATGGGGGATTTTCTGGTTCCATACAAAACACAGAATCATTTTTTCCAAATCTTGAAAGTACGATGTTGGTATTTTAATAGGGATGGCATTGAATAGGTAGATTGCTTTGGGAAGTATAGACATTTTAACAATGTTGATTCTTCCCAGCCATGAGCATGGTACGTTCTTCCATGTGTTAATATCCTCTGCTATTTCCTTTCTTAGAGTTTCATAATTTTCTTTATAGAAGACTTCACCTCCTTTGTTAGGTATATTCCTAGATATTTAATTTTCTTTGAAGCTATGATGAATGGAGTTGTGTCCTTAATTAGTCTCTCATCTTGGTTGTTATTGGTGTATACAAAGGCAACCGACTTGTGGACACTGATTTTATATCCTGAGACATTACTGAACTTTTTGATGACTTCCAGGAGTCTTGTGGTTGAGTCTTTGGGGTTCTCTAAGTATAAGATCATACTGTCAGCAAAAAGGGAGATTTTGACTCCCTTTTAGATGCCCTTTATTTCCTTGTCTTGCCTAATTGTATTGGCTAGAAGTTCCAGCACTATGTTGAATAGTAATGGTGACAGAGGACAACCTTGTCTGGTTCCAGTTCTAAGAGGAAAAGCTTTCAGTTTTACTCCATTCAGTAAAATATTAGCTGTGGGTTTCTCATAGATAGCTTCGATCAGTTTCAGAAATGTGCCACGTAATGCCTATAGTCTTCAGTGTTCTAATTAGAAAAGAATGCTGGATTTTATTGAATGCTTTTTCTGCATCTATTGAGAGGATCATATAGTCTTTGGTTTTACTACTGTTGATATGGTGAATAACATTTATAGACTTGCATATACTAAATCAACCTTGCATTCCTGGGATGAAACCTACTTGAGCATGATGTATGATTTTTTTGATGATAAGCTATAATCTATTGGCTAAGGTTTTGTTGAGGATTTTTGCATCTATATTAATTAGTGAAATTGGTCTGAAATTCTCCTTTTTAGTTGGGTCTTTTCCTGGTTTTGTTATATGTTTGCTTCATAGAACATGTTGGGGGAAGATTCCTTCCTCCTCAATTTTTTGGAATAATTTCTGCAGTACAGGAATAAGCTCGTCCTTGAAGGTTTGATAGAATTCTAGTGTGAAGCCGTCTGGACCAGGGCATTTTTTGCATGGAAGATTTTTTATTGTTTCTTTAATCTCAGTGCTTGAAATTGGCCTGTTCAGGAGCTCTATTTCTTCCTGGCTAAGTCTAGGGAGAGGGTATGATTCCAAATATTGATCCATTTCCTTCACATTGTCAAATTTCAGAGCACAGAGTTTCTGGCAGTATTCAGAGATGATCTCTTGTATCTCTGTGGCATCATTTGTTATGTCCCTTTATCATTTCTGATTGAGGTAACTAGAGATTTTAATTTTTTATTTCTAGTTAGTCTGGCCAAAAGTTTATCTGTTTTATTTATTTTTTTCAAAAAAACCACTCCTTGTTTCATTAATTTTCTGAATGATTCTTTTGTTTTCAATTTCATTGATCTCTGATTTAATTTTGTATATTTCTTTTCTTCTGCTGGGTTTAGGCTCAGATTGTTCGTCTTTTTCCAATTCCATAAGATGGCTTCTGAGTTTGTTGATGCACTTTTCCTGTTTTTTGAATGTAGACATCTAAAGCAATAAATTTTCCTCTCAAAACTGCTTTTGCAGTATCCCACAGGT
>CAUYQV010016755.1:0-11380 GCA_963574575.1 Galagoides demidoff | reverse complement strand
AGGGAAAGGGGAGAATATCCCAGACTCCAGGAACAGGAGGCTGGTACAGAGACCTGCAGCTCTGGAGAAAAGGGTGGGCAGGCTTGTTAGCCCTGGGCATGGTGGCTAGTGCAACTGCCACATCCCAAAGCTGGAATGCTACTTCTGTCCGAGGTCAATCTGTGTCTACAGCATCCCTCTTGCCTTTGCCAGGTAAGGAGGGAGCAGAGAATTCCCCTTCCTTTGTGTCTCATAGGCAGATGATGTGCACCACCACTGCCACCACCATCAGGGTCCCTGGGCAGGGTAGGAGAGAAGGGCCCAGCACCTGCTGCTTTGACATAGATGATCCTGTTCAACTGCACTTCCTTGGGACCCAGGCTGAGCACATGCCCACAGCACACACTTCCAACTGCCATAGCAGCTAGATGGCTCCTAATGCCTGAAAGGCTTTGAGTAAGACAAAAGCCAGTCATGACCTTTGGGTCTGGGTGATCTGGATGCCATAGACCTGCATCATCCTGTATAGGCACCTGTGTGCTGTACACTGACCATCAGCTCTCCTGGCCTGCATGCACATGTGCCCTACACCACAAAACACCTCTATCCTGAAGACACATCCTACCCTGTGGGTCTGCACTGTCTAGGGGCCTCACTACATCCCACACTTAAACTATGACCTACTAGCCTGAGGCCTACTGGGAGCCATTCTACCCTACACCATGTGGGCCCATGAGGCCACTATGGCCTGAGTATCTGCTGTACCTTACACTGCACTCTACACAGTCTCTCCCCAACCATATGCCTTGCAACTCAGGTGTCCAGACCTGTATTAATGTGTGCCATACCCCAAACCCTCCTCTATTCCCTGCCCTACAAGCCAGCTAGCTCTACCTCCTGTGCATACTTGGGCAAGGAGCCAGCACTGTCACAGCTACCTGGTGACAACAACAAGGGAACAGAGGAGATGCAGCAGAACAGCAGCATTAAAGTCTCACAGTGCATCTCTCCTCTCCAGCTTAATCAAACTTCTGGAGGAGGACACAGCTCATCATCAAAGGACACATCCCTATCTTCACTGAATAGCAAAGGTCACAGCAGAGGACAACCAAAGCAACATATCTTCTATCCGTTTTGAACTAAGAGAAGTGGCCCCAGTATAAAAACTCCAGCAATGTGCAAAACAGGCTATCTTGAAATCCCCAAAGGATTACAATAGCTCTCAGCAATGAATTCCAACCAAAAGGAAATTGCTGAAATGATAGATACGGAAATCAGATTATAGATAGCAAGTGAGATGAATGTAATTGAGGAGAAAACCATCGGAAAGAAACAAAAAAAATTCAAGATATAAAAAAAAAATTTACAAAAGAGTTAGATAACATCAGAAAAAATAATAAAACAGTAGCCCCAGCTATTTGGGAGGCTGAGGCAAAAGAATTGCTTAAGCCCAAGAGTTTGAGGTTGCTGTGAGTTTTAACACCGTGGCACGCTACCAAGGGTGACATAGTGAGACTCTGTCTAAAAAAGGAAAGAAAGAAAAAGGAAAGATAATAAAACATAAAGAAATTAGAGTCATTTAGGAAATTCCAAAATATATCAAAAGATTTAAGAGCAGACTAGACTTAGCAGAATTAAGAATTTTGGAGCTTAAATTCATAATAGCCAAGTCATGGAATAAGCCCAAGTGCCCATCAACCCATGAATGGATTAATGAATTGTGGTATATGCACACCATAGAATACTATGCAGCCTTTAAAAATATGGAGCCTTTACCTCTTTTATGTTTATATGGAAGGACCTGGAACATATTTTCCTGTGTAAAGTATCTCAAGAATGGAAGAAAAAGTATCCAATGTCCTCAGTACTTCTATGAAACCAACTTATATTCACTCACACTTTCTTATGAAAGATAGAACACAACTATAGCCCAGGATAAAGGAGAGAAATGGAGTGGGAAGGGAGGGGAGAGGGGAAGCTTGATAGAGGGAAGGTAAAAGGCAGGACCACACCTATGGAGCACATTGCAAGGGTACAAGTCAAATCTGTCAAGTGTAGAATTGTTAGCACAATTGTAAATGTTAGCACAATCAAGTAAATAAGGCAAAAGCTATGTTGATTGGTTTGAAGTAACCACGT
Organism: Galagoides demidoff; assembly: GCA_963574575.1. Taxonomy (NCBI): domain Eukaryota; kingdom Metazoa; phylum Chordata; class Mammalia; order Primates; family Galagidae; genus Galagoides; species Galagoides demidoff. Next base: position 9,262 of record CAUYQV010016755.1, on the reverse strand, counting down.
CATATTGTATAAAAAAATCAACACATTGTACCCCACATATGCATAAATGTATAAATGATCTATGTGTATATAACTTAATAAATAAAAATCACTTTCCTTGAATAACTCATTTCAATTCAAGTTTGGAAAAGTAGAATGAGGAAGGGAGGAAAGGGGGGATTTAGGCACAAGGTCGGGGTGTATGGCACACCTTTTGGGTGTTGGACACAACCACAAAAGGGACTGTACCTAACAAGTTCAAATATTGTGACCTGGTTCTTTGTACCCTCACATCAACCTGAAATTTAAAATAAAAAATAATTTTCAAAATTCAAAGTAACCCAGTTAAGTAAAAAGTACAGAAAAAAAGAAAAAGAAGAATGAACAATCTTCTGAGAAAAGTATAGGTTTATGCAATGTGAACTAATATAAGTATTATATGAGAAAGAAGGAAAATAATAGCAATACATGTGGAAAACCTAGTGGAGAGAATAAAAGAGGAAAACTTCCCTTTTATTGCTAGAGGTTTAGATATTCAAATATGAGATGGTCATTGATCACATAGAAGATTTGTAGCAAACAGGAGATCACCAAGACTTGTAGTCATCAGCTTGCCAAAGTCAAGTCTTGAAAAAAGTCAGAGAGAAGGAGAAAATTCTACAAGCTATAAGATGAAAATGAAAAAGGTACTTACAAAGGAAAACTTATCAGACTAATAGCAGACTTCTCTGCAGAAACATTTAAAGCCAGAAGGGATTGAGATCCCCTTTTTAGACTTCTTAAACAGAATTACTGCCAGCCAAGAATTTTGTATCCTGAAAAACTAAGTTCAATAAATGAAGGAGAAAGTCTTTCCCATATAAACACACACTAAGGGAATTTGTTACTGCTAGACCTACCCTATAGCAAATGCTTAAAAGTGCTATCTGTACATGGAAAAGAACAACACATATCCTCCAATTTAAAAACATCTGAAAGTTAAAGCACACAAACTTTATAAAACAGTAACATAAGAGAGAAAACAAAGCGACTAGGTATCATTCAATATGATAAAGAGAATAGTATTTCATATCAATACTAACATTGAACTTAAACAGTCTTATTTCTCCTTTTAACAACTATAGACTGGCTTAATGGACAAAAAATGCACCCCAAGTATATGCCATCTCCATCAAACCCATCTAATTCACAATGGTACTCCTAAACTCAAAATACAGGTATGGGAAAAAATCCTATGTGAGTAGAAACCAAAAGTGAGCTTTTGGTTAGAAAGAAGAATAGAAACAGCTATTCTTACATCTGATAAAATAGACTTTAAATTAGCATTGATTAAAAAAAAAAGACAAAGATGGTCATTATATAATGATAAAGGGAGAAATTCAGAAAGAAGATATAACAAGTCTAAATATATATGCATTGAATACCAGCACACCCTGTATTAAATACCCTGTATTGTATTCACAAATAAAATACTACTACATCACAAATAAAATACTACTACATATAAACATAGAAATAAATAGCAACACCATAACTGCTGCAGACTTCAACACTTCATTTATAGAACTGGACATATTATGTGGACAGCAGATCAACAAAGAGACACTGAACTTAACCAGTACTCTAGAACAAATGGAGCTAATAGATACCTACTATTACCGTCTATCCCATAACGGTAGAATTTAGATTCATCTCATCCGTACATGGACAATTTTCTGACATAGATCACATATTGGCCCTCAAAACCAGTTTCATCAAATTCAGAAACACTGGAATCATTCCATGAATCTTCTAATATTACAGTGTAATAAAACTAGAAATCAACTCTAAGAGGGACTCTTAAATATGCAAAACATTTATGGAAATTATACAACCAACTGTTGAATGATCCTTGGGTCAATAACAAAATTAAGATGGAAATTAAAGATTTTTCAAATTAAATGACAATGAGGACATAAACATCCATAATCTATGGGATACTGAAAAAGCAATGTGAAAGGGGAAATTCATAGCCTTACATGTTTACATCAAGAAGACAGAAATATCACATCCTAAGTCACACCTCAAGGAACTAGAAAAGGAAAAACCCATAGCTAGGAGAAGAAAGAAAATAACAAAGGTCATAGCACAACTAAACAAAATGGAAATCAGAAAAATAATAAAAAGGATTAATGGAACAAAAAATTGGTTCTTTAAAGGTGAACAAAACAATAGACCTCTAGCTAGAATAGTCAAAAATAAAAGAGAAAGGTCCCAAATAAACTCTTTTAGAAATAAAAAAGGAAACATTATAAATGATACCATGGAAATACCAAATTCTCTACTGTGAATACTATGAAAATCTCTAGGCACCCAGAAAATGTAGAGGAAATGGCTAAATTCCTAAAAACCAACAACCTCTCAAGCCTGAATCAAGAAGAAATTGAAGTCCTGAACAGACCAATAAGGAACAGTGAGATTGAAACATTCATGAAAAATCTACAGACAACCAAAAGCCCTGAACCAGACGGGTTCACAGAAGAATTTTACCAGAACTACAAAGAGCAACCAGTATCAATTCTTCAGAAATTATTTTCTTACATTGAGAAAGAAGAAATCCTCATGAACTCATTCTATGAAGCCAGTATCAACTTGACACCAAAACCTAGAAAGGACTCAACAAAACCCAAAATCTACAGATCAATATCCCTTATAAACATAAATGCAAAAATCCTCAAGAAAAAAAAATTACTAGCAAACTGAATTCAGCAGCACATCCAAAAGATAATTCATCAAGCAGATTTCATTCTGAGGATATAAGGATGGTTTAATATATGCCAAATCAGTAAACTTGATTCACCGCATAAACAGATGCAAAGCCAAGATGACTCAATCATCTTAATAGATGCAGAGAAAGCATTGTATAAAATCCAGTGCCCTTTCTTGACAAAAACTCTCAACTAGAGCTTGGCAACCGTGGCTCAGTGAGCAGGGCACCAGCCACATACACTGAGGCTGGCAGGTTCAAGCCCAGCCCAGGCCTGCTAAACAACAATGACAATCAAAAAATAAATGGGTGTTGTGGCGGGCGCCTGTAGTCCCAGCTACTTGGGAGGTTGAGGCAAGAGAATTGCTTAAACCCAAAGAATTTGAGGTTGCTGTGAGCTGTGATGCCATAGCACTCCACTGAGGGTAACATAGTGAGACTGTCTCCCCCACCCTCTCAATAAAATAAAAGCTGAACTCTCAACTAGGCATAGATGGGGCATAACTTGAAATTATAAAATTTATATATGACAAATCCACAGTCAACAACATGCTGAATGGGGAAAAGTTAAAAGCATTCCCTTTAAGAGCCAAAACAAGACAAAGGTGTTTACACCTTCTATTCAATATACAATTGAAGTACTAGCCAGGAAATAGAGCAAGGGAAAGAAATGAAGTGTATCCAAATTAGGAAGGAGGAGGTCAAATTATCCCTGTTCACTGACATTATGATCTTTTATTTAGAAAACCCTAAAAGCAACACCAAAGACTCTTAGAATTGATAGATAAATTCAGCAAAGCCTCAGGTTACAAAATCAATGAACACAAATCAGTAGCATTTCTATAGCCTAACAGTCATGCTGGGAATCAAATCAAGGATTCAATATCTTTTACAGTGGCTGCAAAGAAAATAAAATGGCTAGGAATATGTTTAATAAAGGAGGTAAAAATCTCTAAAAGAAGAACTATAGGACACTGACTTTAAAAAAAAAAATCATAGATGACACAAATAAATGGGAAAACATCCATGCTCATGGATTGGTAGAATCAACATTCTTAGGATGTCCCTACCACCCAAAGATAGAGGGTAGATTAGAGATTCAACTCAAACCTCCTAAAATATTGTCATATTTCCCAAGTTTAGAAAAAGTAATGCTAAACTTTGTTTGAAACCAAAAAAGAGCCTGAATTGACATTGCAACATTAAAGAGAAAAACCAAAACCAAAAACAGAAAAAAAAAAAAAAAAAAAAAAGCCAGAGGCATCACACTGCCTAACTTCAGGTATGACCAACTGATTTTCAACATAGACAGAGGAAAACACAATCCTATTCAAGAAATGATGCTGAGAAACGAGATAACCACATGCAGAAGAATGAAACAGGACCCCTGTCTCTCACTGTATACCAAAATGAATTGGATAAAATGAATATGGATAAAAGACTTAAATGTAAAGCATGAAATTATAAAAATTCTGAAAGAAAATATAGGAAGGACTCTTCTAGACATTAGGATAGAGAAAGAATTGATGACTCAGTCCCTGAAGTCAATACAGCAATAACAAAAACAAACAAATAAAGTCTAATTAAATTCAATACTCTCTATAGCAAAGGACATAATCATGAGAGTAAATACACAACCTACAGAATGGGAAAAATATTCACAAACTATGTCTCTGGCAAAAGGCTAATATCAAGAATCTACACAGGACTCAAAACAAATCAAGAAAAAGCAAACAATCCCTTTAAAAAGTAGACAAAAGGCAAGGCATGACTTGATGCTTTTTGTAGGAAAATATGCAAATGGCTAGTGAACATATGAAAGAATTCTCAACATTACTAATTATAAGGGAAAGCCAATTAAAAGCACAGTTGAAATATCACCTTCCTTTGTCAGAATGGCCATTATTAAAAAGTCAAGGACCATAGCTGCTGACATCAATGCAGAGAGTAAGGAAGATGCACATGCCATTGGTGGAATTGCAAATGAGTACAACCTCTATGGATAATGATGTGGAGAATCCTCAAAGAAATAAACGCAAACATACTAGTCAACCCAGCAAACCCCCAATCCCACTGGGTATCTATCCAATGAAAAAGAAGTCATTTCATCAAAAGATACCTAAACTTGCATGTTTATTACAGCACAATTCAGAAATAGAGATATGCGGACTCAAGCTAATTGCCCACCAATTCTATAAGTGCATAAAGAAAATGTGATATACGTATATATACATACACCATGGAGTACTACTCCACTGTAAAAAGGCACCATGGAGTACTACTCCACTGTAAAAAGGTTGCCTTTTACACAACCAGGATGAGACTAGATACCTTTATCATGAATGAAGTATCTCAGAAATGGAGAAATAAACACCAACATACTCTCTGATAACTGGGGAGTAAAAGACAGGCCTGTGCAGGCACAAAGTGATGTAAAGACTTAAGAAACTAACAAGGAGGAGGGGGGTAGGGGATGAGGTGTAAAAATGTACTTATCAGGTACAATGAGCACTGTACTGGTGATGGGCACATTAAAAGCACAAACTTAAGCATTATGAAAGGTATCTATGTAAGAGAAACATTTGTACCCCCCCCATATGTTTTTTGGGGAAAGCCCCCTTTAAAGAGCGCTCCTGAATAGAGCAGGCCCAACAAGTATAATTTCCCTTTGATTAGAATTAAAGTGAGTGTAACTGTAGCCTTAAAGGCATCTACAAAATTCCTTCACCTTTGCCGCATAGCACCCCCCATTCAGGGGGGTGAGAGCCCATCTTATCCACAGGTTCTGCCTACATGCAGGGGGCAGGGATTATACATGGCCTGCCCACCAGCAAAATCCTGGGAGCCATCTTAGAATTCTATCTACTAGATAGACTCAGTTATTTTTTCAACACCATCTTATTTTTGCTTTAACTGAGGGCCAAGTGAAAGACAGAGGATAAAATTTAATTCATTTCATGTAACAGTGCAGTTGTGATGGCACTGAACTGAATAAAATAGGTTAAAAGTGGGTTTATAAAAGCAATAATCACCAAGCCTTATTATGTAATAGATTTTGTTCAACTAAATCAATGTGTAATAGAACCCAGATAGGATTAAACTGGAAAAAGTACAGAGATTTTTACAAGCTCTTGAGATAATCATAGGAAAATGGGATATAGATCATGGATTGACATTTTTGCTTCATCTCAGGCTATGAAATTGGGCAAGGTAGATTTGCCTAAAGGATAAGGTCTCCACTCATTTGCCTGCCTTTCATACACACAATTGCTCATCATATAATTTTTTTTAACACAATGTGTCAGAATACTTTTGAGGTTAGAGCAATTCTTAATTGGGGTGTATTCTAGCTCTGGACTTCTCTTCGGGTTCAAAGGCCAGCAGCCCACGGCTACTTTGTATTTATCTGAGCTTTCAGTCTCCACTCAGGAAGGTTCCTGTGAAGTTTAAATATCAGGGCCTCTCACTTACTTCTTTTTAAGGCCCTAGCAGCTTTTGTGATATGCTCACATGAGTTATATGTAATGAGTACATAGCATATTCAAAATAAAACATTTTCATAGAGTAGGTTAATACTGCTACCCTTCTTCACTCCAACTTCCCTTCTATTACACTTTCCCTGGAGTTAGGTAGCATTGGAACAGCTGGGAGTATTTTTTGAATACAGTGAGGTAGAAGTTGAATTGGGGATCTACTCGGTTGGGTATCAAGATGATAGAATATGTGATGACAGTCCTGTCTGGGAACAGTTATTACAAATTATCCCAGTGCAGCAACAGCTTCTGGGTGTGTTGTTACTATCTGCTCTGCTAACCTACCTTGAAGTAAGACATAACGACTGACAATAATCTTGTTAATGAAAGTCAAAAACGAAAAGAGTATTTAATGCCAGTCACAGTCAAAGAAAACTTGACATGTTTTGGAATGTCAGCTTATGTATAAAAGGCATATGACTGATAATTCCCAAATTTGACAGAATCCCCATTTACATAATATAATAAAAAGGCCTAAAGCTAAAAAGAAATTTTAAACTATTATTAAATTCTTTGGACCTATAGTCCTTAAGGAAAGCCTAAACTATCTTTGTATTCTCTCTGTGGGAAACCATTCCCTAAAACCGTAGCTATACTTAAGTCATTAAGTTTACAGTTGAATAACAAATAAAAATAGGGGGTGTGTAAAGCAATTAAATGATACACAATACTGTGATTTTTATAACTGTAGTCTTTTTGTTACCTGCTAAATTTCAAAGGACAATTTGCTTCTTCTAATTCTAAATGAAGTTTTACTTTGAGTCTTAATTTGTATTATTTTTCTTTTTTTTTGTATTATTTTTCTTAAATGGCACCTCTTAGATCCTTTTATAAGCCTAAAGCTGGATTTGCCTCTTGCTTTTTCACTTTGTTATCCCAAAGAAGACCTTTTCTAGCAGGTTGTAACAACTCTTTAATGTCCCGTGATATTTTGTGATGATTATTTATTTGTATTGACACAAAAAGTTCGTTTCTTTTCCTACTCAGTTAACACTAACAGGAGTTTTAAACTTTGCCCTGGCTTAAGTTTCTTGCGTCTCAATTTCCCTTTTTGTAAAATTGGCGTCCCACTCAATATTTCACACGGCAGGCTCCAAATACGTGTAACTTTTACTATGTCACTATTGCTAGTATCACTATCATTCTCATACTGACAACTTTTTCAATAAAGGCTTTGCCTTATAGCCAAGTACATTCTTCTAAAAAATAGACTAGCATACAAAACCAAAATGAAAGAGATATTTTCTGAATGCACCAAACTTACACACAGAAGAAAATGGTGAGAATAATTTACTTTTAATATGATTTACAATTAGTGTCCGCCATTATTTTTTTCCTAAAGTGGCTCTCTTATTAGGCAGTGCTCTATGCATGCTGGGTATAGGCATGTTGACAGAATTTATCTAATTAATGCTGTGAAAAACATAGTGAACTGTGTTTCTGTGTGAACTGTTCACAAAGAAATTGGCCTGGTGAACCCTCTGCCTAATACTGATGTGTAAAAGTGGTGATGGAAGAATAGGATGAGAACACAGGGGATTTGTTCTGTACTTCAAAAGGAAGACAGAATTAGACATCTGGTCCCAGGCTTCAGAGGGAAAAGGGGCTGAAAACACAATCATCATTAACATCTGTGTGGAAACTTATATTTTCTTAGTTGCTTTTACATACAAGACACCATGACATTTTTCCCGAAACATAAAATAGTGATGAGCCTAGAGCTTCAGTGATGTAGTTAGTAACTGCTCAGGACCCTACAGTTAGTCGAGTAGGATGGGAACCCATGATTTCTATCACTAAATTCTTGTGTGCTCTTTCTACCACCTCAGAGAGTGAGCACTCAATTTACATAAAAAAATTAGAAGAGAAGAAAAGAGAGAGACTCAAGTAGAGAGTAGGTTCTAGAGAGGGTGCAATATAAAATCGGTATTTCAGAACATTGGAGGCAGACTCTCTCTTCATAGCCATCCTCCCTGAGGGTTGGGGCCGGGCACAGGAGAAGTGTTATCTCGGGGTGTCATGCTAGGGTTATGAGGGTTGCACCACTAAGCTGAAACCACAGAACTGTTTAGAAAAGGTGAACCAAAACAATATATTTGCCTTGGAGAAAAGAAGAATAGTTGCAGAGAGGAGTCCAGGTCTAAGGTCACAGCTAGGAAAATGGGGAAGAACATAAAGTCCAAAAGGGCAAGGTGCGGCAGACATGAGGCACTAAATGTTGGATCAAGAAGCCAGTAACAGGTTGGAATCCCATGTGAAGAAGACTGAAGGGGCAAGTTCAGAGTACGGCTGCTCAGGAGAGTTTGTGCTTACCCTCTGTGCTCAGCAAAGCACGTAGAGGATGTTACAGTGAGGCACTGTGTTTTAGGGAGCAACAAAATATTTCTTTAGATCAATAGCTTTCTTTTTCTGAGAAGCATAACTCTCTTTTGAAATAATCCTTGTGCAGAAATTCAATATATAAATGGATTTTTAAAGAAGAATTGATCTTATCTAGGTGGAGGAGGTAGAATTCAGAGTTGTGCCACTGGCCAGCCATCTGGGCCCTGGGCCTTTGGAATCGCCTGGCAATTTTCCCCAATATTCGTTTCCATGGTTTGAAAACCACTCTTTCAGACCTTTTAATTGTGTGTCCTTGTATTAAGTCAGATGACCAGAACGTTAGTTTTTTAGACTTTATTAAATTGATTCTCAGTATACATGTGTATCACTGAATAAAAATGTAATACATCCCGCATTCTAATCACAGATCAATGTAAGAAGCAACTATGAAAAACATATCTTTATTTTCAGTAGAATTACAGTTTAAAAACCTTCTTTATTTCTTGCTTATTATTCCTCAAAACATTTTTTTAAAGTTTTTTTATTAAATCATAGCTGTGTACATTAATGCAATCATGGGGTACAGTGTGGTATTTTCATATACATTTTGAAATACTCTCATCAAACTGGTTAACATAGCCTTCATGTCATTTTCTTAGTTATTGAGTTAAGACATTCATAC
>CAUYQV010016754.1:0-61797 GCA_963574575.1 Galagoides demidoff | reverse complement strand
AGCAACCTCCAACTCCTGGGCTCAAGCGAGTCTCCTGCCTCCGCCTCCCAAGTAGCTGGGACCACAGGTGCCCGCCACAACGCCCAGCCATTTTTTGGTTGCAGCCATCATTGTTGTTTGGCGGGCCCAGGCTGGGGATTCAAACCCGCCACCTTAGGTGTATGTGGCTGGAGCCTTAGCCGATTGAGCCACAGGCGCCGCCTCTACTTTTATTTCTTATACATTTCTTACTATATATATTTCTTCCTGCTATCCCCACTGTAACTAGAACCTGAAATTACACTTTTTCACTATGAACTACTCCGAGTTACATAGAAGATCAAAGAAAAGCCAGAACACAGTGATGAAAGATGAAGCCCTCAGCAGGAGAGGAACACAGGTGTGCCCCGAAGGCACTTGGAACTTTGTGAAAGGGCAGGAGGCAAAGGAGCAGCGCCCAGGTAGGAATTCAGCCTCTGAGGACCTGGCCGAGCCCACATAGAAAAGGATCCTTGAAGCAAACAAAATGGAGATGAAAGGGTGGAAAAGAGGAAGGCTGGGAACAGCGATGTTGAAGCAGCATCCAGAGGGGAACCCACTTGAACAGCTTTCCAGCCTGTGAGGGATTAATGTAAAAGGATTTCACTGACTTATCCAAAAAAAATTCTCACTTTTTCCCGACTTGAGAATTTAAATAGCAGAGACATTTAGAAGTTTTCTTTGCATGTACTTTACTCATGATTATGGCTGGAAAGATAACTTTTAAAAATAAGCATAATGACCCACAAAATAGGCTGCTTTGAGCAGAGAATCCAGTGAAAAACTAGAAAAAGGATAAAAACGAAGACAAATAAAGATATAGATTTTTTAAATAAATAAATCAATAAAGATGAAACATACGGGCATTTCTTTTAAAGAATACATTCAGAGACAGCATAGGACAGTGTTAGGAGCACGGGAGCCCACCTGCCACGGTTCCATTTCTGCCCAGCTGGCCTCATCAAGTTGCCTCAGCTTTCCAATCTGTTAAGTCGAAATATTAATAGTGTGTGCTTCATAGGATTGTTGTGAGAATCAAATTAGTAGACGTAGTGGGTGATATCTGAGTGTTGACTTTTATAATTGAATTACTTGCCAACTCTAAATTAACATAAAACATGATCCATGTGTAAGGTATTAAGAGTAGGCGGGGCAAGAAGATGAATGAAATACACTTCCCTCCCACAGAGAGCAAGGCAAGGACCTACGATGGACAGAATCAGTTCAAACATGGAAAGGAGAAGCTGCAGAGGAGGCAGGCAAGGCGCAGGGCTGGCTCAGAACTCCAGAACGCTTTGTGGCTTTGAGGCACTCTGAGCCTGCTTTCACTCTGTGGCTGAGTGAGAAGGATCCTGGAGACACAGGCTCTTCCCAAAGTGCAGAGTGCTCTGTAAACATTAGTTACTGCTAATCTATAAGAACAAGCACTCTAAGAATGGGCCAGTGGGAGGCGCTGCTTTCAAAGTGGCTTCCCTAGTAATGTGCTCGGCTGAGAGGCAGCAGTTCAGGTGACTTCTCTAAACTGCTCCTACCTCACAGCCCCCTCTGAATGAAAGTCCTCATAATGGGAGATCCGCCTTTATCTTTTTACTTCCAGAGCTTCGCACTTTCACTAGGCTTTATCTAGGCAGCACAGGGGACTTGATTGCCACTGGATTAAGGAGGCGTGTCCTTAGACAATCCCATTGATCCGTAGAGACAAGTCTGTCTTTAGACTGGGCACAGGCTTCAAGGTTCAAACAGCAACTGCCCAGCTGTCATCTCCCTTGAATGTCACAAGGGTCTCTCAAAGCCAGCATGTCCCAAGTGGAACACTGGTCCATCTTTCTGCTTCTCCATGAATGGCACAACCAGCTACAAAGGGGCAGAAGCCTAAACTTGCCACCTCACTCTCCACACCCCGTCCTTCTCCAGGCACCCTCCACTTGCTCTGCAAAGTTCTCCCACACCTGTCAGCTTCTCTCCTTTCCAAATGCTGCCTTCTCTTCCCAGCAGCCAATATCTACCTCTTGGATATCTGGGACAGTCCCTGAACTCCTGTTCCCACCCTATCTCTCTCCAAATTATGTGCTACATCATTCCAGAATAGGGTGACCAGATTTTAACATTGGTAAGGCAGGACAACATGGCCAGGGGGTGGGGCGGGGGGCGGGGAGGGGACGGGGCAGGGCAGGGCCTGACAACAATGCAAACTTTGATAAGCAGTTCTCAAAAATCACTTCTCAGCAATTATTTGTTATTATTACAGTTTAACATTATAAAATTAACAAAAATAATATAAAACTCATATTCTGGCGAAATAGCCACATGGCAGCCGAAAACCATATAGTCCCTTCCTGTTCTCCCACCCATTCATGCATTCTTTCCAAAAATCGAGATTTTTTTAAAACACAGGGGGAAGCAGGACAAATTGTTCAAAAGCGGGACATCTGGTCACCCTATTCCACAATGAAAAGTTCAAAGTCCCCTGTTTAAACTATCAATGATTTAACAGTAATCATCGTTATGGAAACAATAATAATAAAGCAGCTGGTATTTACTGAGCACTTAGCCAGGCATGGTGCTAAGTACTTTATTATCCACATCACCTCACTGAACCCCCACACTGACCCTATGCAGTAAGCATTATCATTGCCCCCACTTTACAGATTAAAACATCAAGACAAACAGTATGAAGTCACCTGCCCATGGGCAAAGCTGCTAAGAAGTGGTGAGCCCAGATTTCAGACCTCAATCTCCGACTCCTACCCCTCTAGGATGAAGGTGAAAGGTCCCCCAGCCCTGAAGGCCTTGCCCAGCACCTCCCACCTGCTGTGGGCACCACCCCTAATCCTCTTAGCTCAGCCCCCTCCGCAGCACCACCCCCTCCTTCTGCTCTCAAGGTCTCTGCACAGGGGTGTCTCCAAGCACCCCAAGGCCAGCAGAGCCCCTTAGTACATCCTCTAGACACGGATCCCTGCACTAACTACATACCTGTGTGCACCACGGGAGGGGCCTTCTCTGCCTCCCTTAGCATCATGTCCGGGCGCTCAAATAGTGCCCAGCACTGGGGAACGCTCAGCAAATCTTTACTGAAGACTGCAAATGGAAGCGTGAGCGACAGCAAAAGTCCTAGGTTCTAGTTCAAGGGCTATCTTTTACTACCACTGTTATTTTGGGCAAATTGGGCAAATTGTCCTGGAGTCTCACTATAACTTTTTTTTTTAACTATAACTTTCTAATAGCAACAATAATAAGGTGTTTTGGAGTTCCGAAAGCTCTTTCAGGAAAATCCCGTTTCATCCTGAATGACTGACTCTGAAGCCCGCCCTGGACTAAACAGCAAGGCCTCAAGGAGAGTCAGGCGGCAACGCGCTCAGGGAGGCTGTGACACAGCTCTGGGAAACGCAGAGGGCACTCCAGGGCAGACGGCATTGGTGCTGTCCACTCGGTCGTCAGGCCTCAGCAATGTCTCTAAGTTTTCCCACTTGTTTAAGACAGTCGAGCCCACCCTGCAAAAGGAGACGTAGAGGGAGAACAGCAGGACCAGACAAGCACGTTTAACACACGCCCAGGACACACAGCCTGGGAGGAGGAAACTCAGGTGGGCCACTGCCGGCCGTCCCCCAGGGAGCCGGGAAACGAGAATCTGCATTCCTTGGTCAGAGTCCACTCCTTCAAAATGCTAGTGTGAGGTGCTGCTGATCACAAGGGCAGCTCCCAGCCCCGGCACGGGTTCTCAACACCCCACCCCTCTCCCCACCCCAGCTGTCTCGGTCACTGAGTAGGGAGATGTCCCCTCATCCGCTCAGGCTCTACATTTAATCTCTATGGAGGCTGTGACTCTACATAGCTGTCAATGTCATTTCTGTGGATCAGGAAGCTTACATGCCAGTTTAAAAAAAAGAAAAACCTAACATTGTGTTATTCTTACAACAATAAAGATTTAACGTAATCCCTTCCATAACATCCCCTCAAGCAGAAATGAGAACTAAACTTCCTCATAGTACAAAATAATTCCTTGAATACCAGCTTGAAGCTGTGCTTATCTCCCCGCTTCTTCAGGTAAAACTAAGCTGACAGTAAAACTGTTTTTTGTTTTGTTATATATATTTTTAAAATAAAAGTAGCCCTAAAAATGACTCTCCAGGTGACTTGAATTTTCTAAGACATTATAAGGTTGATTTCAAAACAGAAGCAAACTTCAAGTTGAATGTTTCACTGTGAACTGGTATCAAAAACCAAATAATTGTAACCACATAGGAATTTAAACAAGTGAAATTCCTTGTTTTGTTATAGCTAGTCCTTTAAATGTATAAATAAAAGTAACAGAAATCCCTTAATCATAGCTAATATTTAAACACAATTTTTAAGCTACTACAGCATATAGCTTAAAGAACAAAAAGAAGCATTACCCATTTTTGTTTTATTAATGGAACAGACTAGGAAGTTCTAAGAACTAGTAGAGTTTCTTAGAAATTTAAAGTACAAAGCCAACCAAATTAGTTTATGGTTTAAAATGGAAAGCAAAAGGTCTTCCCGTAGTAAGGAACAGAAGGGAGTTACCTTCTGGACACTGGCAGGTGAATCCGCTGGCACTAGAAATGCACGTGGCTCCATTTCTGCACGGTTCCAGGATACAATAATCAATCTTGGATTGGCAAAGCTCTCCAGTATAATCTGAATAAAACAAGATGTACATTTCATAAACCATGCTATTCCACGCCACCCCGTGAGCTGATGGACTCAACTGCTACCCACCCATGGAAGGCCTTCAGCTAAAGTCTCCCAGATACTCCTTGATCTAATTCAGTTTTACAAATGAAGATAGTTTAGAAACCATCGTAACAGTTGAGAATCATCATTCAAAAATAATTTACTTGGCAAAAATCTTCACTGCAAAGGGACATTCGTTTTTAGCATTAGGTGTGTGTTTTACCTTGAAACACCAATCAGAGCTTTCCAAAGCTGAGTGACGACCACCATCCCCGTGAGAGTCTTCTGACATAAGAATTTACAATGCTCTGCTTAAACTAACTGAGATGGAGGCCACACCCCCTTGGTCATCACAATACCTACATAGAAAGCACAAGGGAAATGTCCCGTGTGTTCAATTTTTTAATTTATAATATTTTAGAGCTGGAAGAACCCATCTGTGTTCATTCTGTGCTCTGTTCCCATTTTAAAAATAAACAGGTCAAGGCACATATAATGCCAAGCACATTAAGGTGTTTTTAATTGGCTCGGTGCCTGTGGCTCAATCGGCTAAGGCGCCAGCCACCTACACCTAAGGTGGCGGGTTCGAATCCCCAGCCCGGGCCCGCCAAACAACAATGATGGCTGCAACCAAAAAATGGCCGGGCGTTGTGGCGGGCACCTGTGTTCCCAGCTACTTGGGAGGCGGAGGCAGGAGACTCGCTTGAGCCCAGGAGTTGGAGGTTGCTATGAGCTATGATGCCATGGCACTCTACCCAGGGGGATAGCTTGAGGCTCCGTCTCAAAAAAAAAAAAAAATGTTTTTAATACTTATTGGAGTCACAAATCCAACTCTCTTAAATTGTCTGTGAAGCTGGGATCCCATGGCAGTTATAACATAACCATACATGTATAATCAGCAGTAAAGATGGACATCTATTGGAACACCTGTGCAGATAAAGAGCTTTAAATAAATTCAAGATTTTTAAAATCAGTTTTGAAAATAAAGCTCTACCCAAGAGACAAATTTAAAAAATTAATATGCTAACATGTTTCTCATTTTTAAGTGGGACGTGGTAATAAAAGTTTGGAATATATAAGACATAAGACAGAGAAATAACAGTTGTCCTTAGTTATGTTATTTGAGTGACAAGACTATCGATAACTCTGGAGATAATTCCAATCAGAAATTTTTATTCATACATATTTTATAAACACTTAGAAACATTTCACTTATTCATTTTGGGATGCTTTTAGCTGCATAAAAACATGATTTTCTGAACTATTATTCTTCTCTTAGTTCATCTACTGGTTTCATATTAGTATTGAGTACACTGGATACCTGCTTTTCCATTCTTGTGATACTTTACTAAGAATGGGTTTCAACTCCATCCAGACTAAAAAATGTCTTAAGATAGCTTTGAAGAAATGCTAAGCTCATCTAAGCAGGGAGGGAAGTTAGGGGGGTTACAAGTAAAATCAGAACAACTAAGTAATGGCATCGTCTCTAGCTGTGGGTTGTGGAATCAGGCCCATTGGAGTAAGTGACCTTAGAGTTTTCCATCGCAGACGGCAGTAACAGAGAGGCCTGGCTTGTGGGTGCTCACCTCACTGGGATGTGAGGAGAGTCACCTGCCCTGGGTGTCCAGGCCTTGTAAGACAGCCCAAACCCTTGTCCCAGGAACAACCTCAGTCCTCTGAGCACCAACTCTAACTCATTGTGTCCAGAACCCCAGTTAGCTTAGGATAATAAAGATCTTTCCTTAGTGATTCGAGGCTTTCAACTTTAGAAAGAGATAGAACCAAATATGAGGATAAACTTCAACCTTATTCTCCAATTAGCATTCGGCACCTCTAGCAGGTCCCCGCAGGACAGCAAATCTACAAGCAAAAACAGAAATCCTCCTTTCCTGTCCTAAGCCAGCCCTTACCCAGACCCTTACTTAGATCAGTGGTGCTCAACCGGGGTGACTCTTCCCCCAAGGGTCATCTGGCAATGTCTGGAGGCACCATTGATTGTCACATCTCTGGGGGTGCTACTGGAATCTAGTGGGTAAAGGCCAGGGATGCTGCTATCATCCTACAAGACGCAGAATGGTCCCCACAACAAAGAATTACCAGCCCCAAACGCCCCTGACACCAGGGTTGAGAAATTCTACTTCAGGTCAGTGGGACCACGGTCCTTCAAACAAATAAAAAAAAAACCTTTGTTTTTGTGCCAAGACCTCACACCTTCCCTTAACGAGAAACAGCAGAGACACGACACCTTCGGAACATTTCCGAAAGTCAGGATCCTTAGGTATATTTATAACCCCTAGCAACATAATGACCATTTTAAAATAAATTATTTGACTCAAAACTTTAAGGGACTGAGGAATTTATTATTGTGACATTCAATGAATGAGTAAAACAACGAGTTTAAAGACAAATGACTATTAGAAATATTGACCTCTCCTTTGAAGGAGTCACGGAGGTTTTTCTGGTTCCCTGGAGAACATTCTACTGTAACAAAGACGTAAGAATAGTTGTGACTCAGGATGTGTGAGCAAGACCCTTTCCCAGAGGCACAGTAAACTGAGGCTTGGAGCTTTGAAAGCCATCTGTCCCTGCACAGGGGTGTCAGACGAAATGTCCTATGTGAGGCAGGAAGTGAAGCCCGGCAGAGAGCTGAGTCGTGAAGGGGACCGAGAGTAAAAGATGACCAGATGCCTTTACAGAAACTCATCTAACTATAAATCCATTCCGTGGGTGTTAACAGATTACATGGGGTCTAATACAGACTTGGACTGTTGGATTTTATATTATTTTGTATTTAGGTGCCAAAATATAATTTAAAATTTATTAGTGTTGAAGAGAGAATAATGGTTCTGTCTCTCTGTGAATGGTTGAATGGCTTGGAGAAAGCTGTATTGGAGCGGCCTCTTTGGATTTCCAACAAGTCTACCCCCCCCCACACACACACACGTATTATTATCTATCTGCCTATGCCCTTCAAAAGAAGCAAAAATCTTCCAAAGGTCAATGGCACTTGGCCAAATGAGTCAGACTCTATCAAAAAAACAAGAGAATTGATCAGTGGTGTTTTTTTAAAACAGTCTCCTTCCCCAAACAATTGTTTTTTTGCAAGATGTTTATTTCATGATTCCTCTACTGAAATTAAAAAAAAAATGTATATATTCTTCTGTATTGCTTTGGCTCTGTGAGGTAGAATCTAATTATTTCTTTGGAGAGCTGTTCTGAAAGCCTCCAAGGTGGGAATTGTGCTGAGAGCTATTTTTAACACTCCTGGTCTTTTAATAGTCTGGCCTGTGCCTTGAGGGGAAGCTGCTGGATTTGGATTGAAAGCTCAGTGCTACTGAGAGAGCCCACCAGTCTCAGCTCCACCCCGGGGGACCCAAGTAGCCAGTACCAGGGCCTCAGCCGCTGCTGCTGCTGCGATGGCATGCCTAATATTATCACGCCAAAGCAAGAAAAATCATGAATCCGAGCACCAACAAGATATTTGGTCTCAGAAGCATCCAATTTCAAAGACAGAAGGCAGACATTATTTAACGGGGAAAAAAAAGTAAGATTCACTGGCAGGAAGAAAACAAACACATCTGGACCAACACAAACATGATTTAAAAACAAAAGGCAAAGAGAGGAGGATATATGAAGCCCATCTGTAAAAGACAATCAATAAAATATAATTAAAATAGAAATATGTAATAAAAGCAAAAGCATGATGCAGAATTAGAAAATTAATCTCTCTTAGACAGAAAAGTAACCACATCTTACAAGGGACATGATGGAAAGGACAACAGCATGAAGAGTGACCTTTCTGACCAGCTGAGTGAGTGCCTCCAGGGGATGCCCTTGACCTTCATTTCCCTCACCACTGAAAGGAGGATGGATATAGCTAGCACCCAGGGCAGCTATAAATACTGAATGAGATCAACTCCAAGCACTAGGCACAATTTCTATCAAGTGTACCCCTGAATCCACAATTATGTGTGTGCTATGCCTGGCATGTCCTAAGTGGCTCCGTATATTCTGAAAGAACATAGAGTTTACAGATTTTAAAACTGCAAATAACTTGCCAATTTTGTCTTATATCTGTTTTTAACAGGCAATTTCTCAAAGTATGGTTCCTAGGCCAGTGGAACTTGGTACAAGTGCAAATTGACCAGCATCATCCCAGATGCACTGAAGCAGAAATTCTGGGGCAGGGCCTGGCAATTTGAGGTTTAAGAAGTCCCCCAGGTGCTGGGTGTAGTGGCTCATGCCTGTAATCAGCATTCTGGGAAGCCAAGCATGTGGATTGTTTGAACTCAAGAGTTTGAGACCAGCCTGAGCAAGAGTGAGACACCCTCACCCATTGTCCCCCTCCCCCATCTCTAAAAGAAAAAATTAGCTGGGCGCTGTTGTGGGTGCCTGTAGAAAAAGAAATAAAAATCTTATAATGTAACTCCATTCTCTTAATAAATTCCCTTAAGTTCTTAAAAAAGAAAAATACTCATGTCCTTTTAGGAAGGAAAAAGGACTACTCTACCCTCAACAGCATGCACCACAGTCTTGCTCATCTGAGGGACTGGCTTTGGGATGGAGAAGAATGTGAAGACCATGGACTCCTGTAAACGAGAAGCTGGGAGAGAGGGGAGGGCACGAGGCTGTGGCCAAGGAAAGGAGCCACGGGGTTGGCAGCACATGATCCTCGAGGGGCCAAGAGGGAGGCTGGAGTTGGAGTCCTCACACCAGGTGAGCTTCTCAGCTGCAGGGCATGCGGCAGCAGCTGAAAGGTGGAAGTGATCCAAACGTGGGCCAGCAGACACGTGGGCCCACAAAATGTGGGCAGCCACACAGTGGAACCTTACACGGACAATAAGAAATGTAGTACAGATGCAGGGAATGAAGTTCTGACTTGGGGGTGGTGGTGCTGACACAGGGAGGCGGTGCTGATAGAGTTGCACTCTGAGGATCCCTGCAAACATTAAGCTACATTCAAGAAGCTGTCAAAACAAGCTGCATATCCAATAGCAAAACTTACATGCCAAGTCCAGCACCAGCAAATCCACAGAGATAGAATGCAGATCAGAGCTTGTGCAGGGCTGGGGGCAGGGGGGACGGTAGGGTCAGGTAGTGCTTGCTAAAGGGTAAAGGTTTTCTTTGGGGGTGATGAAATGTTCTAAACTTGATTGCGGTGATGGGTGCACAACTCTGAACAGACTAAAAATACTGAATTGTACACTTCGGTGGTATATGGGTTATTTCTCAATAAAGCTGTTATTTGATAACAAACCTTGGAACTATGCACACCCACCACTTCCACTCATGCCACCCACCGTTCCAGCAAGTGTTATCAGTTCTGCCTTCAAATATAGTCCAAATTCAAAACTTTTTAGTATTTCCAGTACCTCAGAGGTCAAGCCATCCTTATCTCTTGCCTGGATAGTAAACAGTATCCTAACTGGTTCCCCAATTTGCTCTCCCATGTTCTACATAGATCCTTTTAAGATGGAACTCAGATGGCCCCACTCAGGTCACACATTCGTGGTTTCCTGTCACTCCCTCTATCCATACTCCATGGCCCCGTCTGGCATCCATGTCAGCTCACATCTTGTCGCTGGTTCCCAGACCCTGTGTTCCTCAGACAGGCCACACATATTCCTGCCTCAGGGCCTTTGCACATAGTCCTTTCAGGCTACTAGAATAAAGTACCTTATGCAAGGTAATTTATAAACAGCAGAAATGTATCACCAACTGTTCTGGAGCCTGAAAAATCCAAGATCAAGGTGCTGGGTAGAGCCGGTTCCTAGGGAGGGCCGGTTCCTCATAGGCAGCACCTCCTATGTGTCCTCACATGGCAAAGAAAGCAGGCAGCTCTCTGGGACATCAACCCCTTCCCAAGATTCGAGCCCTCACCTCCAAAGGTTCTACCTTCTAATCCTTCACCTAAGTGACCAGGTCCCCTTGTGAATTTGAGGATACACAAACACAGACCTTAGCACATATGCATAGCAGGTAACTATTCTCTCTGCCTGGAATACTATTCCCTTGATATTCACGTTGTTCACGAGCCCTTTTTACCCAGGTCTCTTCCCAAACATTTCCCCTTCTGGGAGGCTCTACCTAATGCCCTATCTATAATCCTACTCGCCTTTTTCTTCATCTCTTTACCCTGTTTTAGTTTTTTCTTCATGGCAACTATCAGTACCTGGTCCTTTCCCATGACTACACAATACACACAATACACATATATGCAAACACACATACACACATTCTCTCAAATGCACACATATATGCACACGGTTTATTTCTCTCCCTCCATGGGCCCAGGGACTTTGCTTTGTTCACAGCTGTATTCTCAGCACCCAGAAAATGCCTGGCACATCCTGAACATTCAGTGAATAAATGTTGAATGAATGAATTGCCCTGGCAACAACTCCTTATTTCAAAGGTGAGGAAACTCAAGAGGGTTTAAGAAAGGTCAGAAGATCACATGATATAATAGAACAGTAAGTTGCAGAGACTAGATTGAAACCTTGATGTTCCTCATTACAACCTTATTCCACCCCTGTCTAACCCCGACAGGTGGTCTCTCCAGTGCAGGGAGGGAGGAAAGACACCGTGGCAATGCATTCATAGACCACACCTCCCAAACTATTCATAACAAACGTTAACATGTCCCAGTGAAGCATGCTGGGACTCTAAGAAGGACCCAGAGTGAAGGAGCCCGAATCCCAGTTCCTTCACAGGCTGTATGACCTTGGCCCCTCAGCCCCACCGAGACACCAGTGTTTCACACACAGAGGCACATTCCACAGTCTCCGCCAGCCTGAAACTCTGACCCAGGCCACCTTTTAAAAATGGCATTCATGATTTGCTTGTGCACTCGTTACCTGCGTCGAAAAAGGCTAAGTTTGAGAACTCACAGCAAATGTAACCAGGCTTTGATTCTAAGAGGAGGTGACCCATTTCACAGTGACAGCACAAAGGCGTTGACACTCACTGCATGTGTGAGGGAGAAGAGCTGCGGTGGGGACACGTGAGACACTCCCCCGCCTCCCTCAGACGAGTTTTAAAAAGTGGGCTGAAATCACCAATGAGTTGGAACAATGTAGTGGTTTGAAGTTGAAAATGCTTTGCATAATGCTAATAATATTTTGGCAGTGGTGATTCCAAACGTGTATCATCAGAGCTATTCTTTTCAGGGAAAAAAAAATAGCTACTTTGAAGAAAAATTGCATTCTTGAAATTAGAAAGCTTTTATAAAATGAATTCTGATCAGAGAAGTTCAATTTCAACTTAATAATGAATTACATGACTACTCTCTACAAGGGACGGGTCTTAGCACTGATGTGATGGGGAAATAAAGACTAACGTAATACAACAGTCGCAGCCCTCAAGCCAGCCACCATCGGATGTGAAAGGCAAATAACACCATCACTGTTACAGGACAAAGCCCAGGGGGAGAAGGAAAAGGGAGGAGAAGCAGAGGAATTGAGCCCTCCTATAGATACACCTATATGGTTCATAGAATTGTATCTTATTCCCTCACTCATGTATTCATTCAGAAAATTTTCATTGAATACCTACTGTGCCAGGCTCCAGGCTAGATGCTGGAGATACCATCAACAGAACCGACCAAGCGCTTGCATTCCTGGGCCCTGTCCAGTGGGACAGGTAAGGGTCTAGGTCCAGGGCAGACGCACCAGGTTTGCCCCTGACTTTGGCATGAAGGGCTCGTGCAACGTCAGGCAATAAGCAGGGTCTCCAGGGACCTTGTTCTGAAGCAAACAGTATTCCATTGGGCTCCATGGAAAACCAGTAAGAAACATAGTCCACATCTAAAATCTAATTGGGTGGGATTTATGATTTGTAATATAGGTATTCTGTGCTCTTAAACTATATGCTATTTTTAAAATAAAATTTAAAAGATTGAATTAGCTTGGGTTTCCATAACTAAATGCCACAGACTGGGTGGCTGAAACAACCAAATTGTATTTTGCTCACAGTTTAGAGCAGGAGTCTTCAAACTTTTTAAACAGGGGGCCAGTTCACTGTCCCTCAGATTGTTGGAGGGCCGGACTGTGGGCCCCGGGACAAGCTGGCTGCTAAGCAGGACAGGCAGCGGCGGCAAATGTATCAGGAGGCTACATGTGGCTTGTGGGCCGTAGTTTGAGGCCGCCTGTTTTAGAGGCTGGAAGTCTGAGATCAGGGTGCCAGTTGGTCAGGTTGTCAGGAGGGCTTTTTGGCTGGCAGAGGGCTGCCTTCTTGCAGTGTCTCCCATAGCAGAGAGAGAAAGAGATCTCGGAATCTCTTAAGCACTTATTCTACAAGCCTTTCAGATTAGGGCCCTACTCTTAATACCTCATTTAGCCTTAATTACCTCCTAAATTCTCTATCTCCAGAAAAGTCACATTGGGGATTTGTGCTTCAACATATGAATTTGAGGGGGACACAATTTAGTCCATAGTATTTCACCTCTGGTTTTCCAAAATTCATGTCCTTTTTGGCATACAAAATGCATTCATTTCATCCCAATATCCCCCAAAGTCTCAACCCATTCCAGGATCCAATCTAAAGTCCACATTCTTATCTATATATCATCAAGGCCAAATGTGAATGACACTCCACGTATGATTTATCCCGAGGCAAATTATCTCCAGCTGTGGACATGTGAAACTAGACAAGTTCTGGGCTTCCAAAATACAGTGGGAGAGGTACATGGTGTACATCCCCATCCAAAAGGGAGAATTGGGAAGGGAGGAAGAGATGAAAGGTGCCAATCAAGTCCAAAACCCTAGCAAGGCAAATTCCAATCAAACTTAACCCTCAAGAACAATCCTCTTTGGTTCCATGCTCTGCCTGGAGACACTAGGCCACATCCTCCTGGCCCCTTGATACCTGAAAGGCTTCCTCACTCCCTCACCCCCAGCTTTGAAACAAGGAGGAGACAGCCTCGGGCCCTGGGACCTGAGATAGACATGGGCTGATACCACCTCTGTGGTGGGACGCACAGCCCTGATTACCTGTGAATCACCGGGGGGGGGGGGGGTGGGGGGGGTGCTTCTTCCCTTTCCTTGAAGAATAGCTCGTGTTCATTCCTAAGCAGGTCTGTCTTCCATCTTGTAGATCCCAAAGGGCTGACAGCCTCCTTTATCCCCTCCTCCTCCTCTGTCCCCTGTAGTTCAAGTCGGCAGTGTCTTGGCTTGTTACAATTCCATCTCCACTCCTGGAACCCAGGAGCCACACCCCCAATCTCTTTATCAAATGCTTGTTCAGTCCCACCCTTCATGTTCTCTTCAGAATTTTTGCAATACGGACAGACTGCACATTTCCTAAATCTTTAAGTTCTGATTCCTTTTGCTTAATTTCTGTTTTAATTTGTCTCTATCCTTTTGCATTTTCCTATATAAGCTGTCAAGAGGATCCAGGCCTTCATCACTTTGCCTAAAAATATTTTCAGCTAAATAGCCAATGGCATCACTCACAAAGTCTACCTACCACAAAATAGTAGAGCACAGTTCAGCCCAGTGCTTTGCCACTTTATAAGAAGTTTCCAGTTTCCAATAATATGTTCCTCACTTTCATCTGAGCCCTCGGCAGAACTGACCTTTCCATCCACATGTCTAACACACACCTCACAACTTTGTCGCCCTCTCCCCACTACCTAGCTGCAAAGCCACTTGCACGTGTGTATATATTTATTACAGAAGCACCTCTCTTCTGTGCCAAAATTTGTATCAGTCAGACTTCTCCAAAGAAATAGAAGCCATATATATATAAATGAATGATGAGATTCAGTATAAGAAATTGGCTCTTATGATTGGAAGTCCCAGGGTCTACAGCTGGAATGGTTGCTCTGGTTCCAGGGTGGAGCAGCATTGAGAGTGGATGGAGAAAGGCGGGAGCCTATCACAGGAACACAGGCAAGGGGCAAGGACAGCAGGCAGGGGAGCTGGAGAGTGGTGGCCTTGGGTGGTGGAGACAGAAAGAATGCGGATCGGGAGGGAGAGGGAGGCACCCAGACACCTTGTAGACGTCTGGCCTATAGGAACGAATGGGACACAGGAGATGAGCTGAGTGCGGCTGGGGCACGATGGTTCAGTTTGGGGATGACTGAGCAGAAGGTGGCCTGGGACACCTAAATGGATATGCCACACAGGCTTCTAGGGAAGTGGGTCTGGAGGGGAACCTGACCTGGAGATACAAACTGGGAGACACACTATGTGACTGTTAAAATGAATGCGGTTGCTCCGTGTGTACTGACATGGGAGGATGTCTGTGCTCTACAGACAGATACACACTAGAAAAAGCACGTTATAGGCTCAGCGCCCGTAGCACAGTGGTTACGGTGCCAGCCATGACATACATTGAGGCTGGCGGGTTCAAACCTGGCCTGGGCCTGCTAAACAACAATGACAACTACAACCAAAAAATAGCCGGGCATTGTGACAGGTGCCTGTAGTCCCAGCTACTTGGGAAGCTAGGGTGAGAGAATTGGTTAAACCCAAGAATTTGAGGTTGCTGTGAGTAGAGTGCTATGTCACTCTACCAAGGGTGACATAGTAAGACTCTGTCTCAAAAAAAAAGAAAAAAGAAGTACATTATAGAACAATGTGCATAATATAATTATTTTTATAAAACTGCAGAAAAACAACCAACGGACTTGGAAGAGAAATACAGCAGAACCTCTGAAGTTGACCATCTCTGTCAATTGACCTAATTTTCATAGACTGGGCATGTACCACATGGATGCATCAGTGCAGAGGGCCTAGTACCTGGTGTTGCCCACCTCTGTATGTTGACCAGCTGGTTACAATCCCTTGGGTGGTCAACTCTGTGCATGCAGACACACACAGACACAAAATCACACAAACATACACACAATGACAATGGAAGGTATGGAAAGAATATGCCAACTGTTGACCCATTCCTATGATTAGAGGAAGTTTGGGTGGGAATAGATGAACAACTTTCACTTCTTAGTTCCTAAACTTCGACCTGGCATCTCTTGTTTCTCACCCTGTGTACTTAAGCACGTCACTCCATCCCCAGCTCCTACTTCATCCTGACCCCACAGGGTGCCCCAAGTTGGCAAAAAGATGGGATGGAAAGAGAAAAGCTGTCAGTCTGGCACATTATTTGGTAATAAAAGAAGAATAATGTGGTGTTTCCTTTTAAGCTGCTTTGAAACAGCTATACAAAATGGTAAAACGCCATTCTAGCTCCTGAAGGGTTTATAAGCAACTGCTGGGCAGTAAGGGAATGAAGTAAGACTCGTTAGAGCGTGAAGGTCTACGGGCACATGTCTACAGCGTTCTGAGAGTCACTCAGTGTGCTCTGAGGATTTCAAAGTCTCACAGACACCCAAGAACACCCTGTACTAATCAAGGAGTGCCGAACACTCCCCCGCTGTCAAGAACTTGGGCTAAAGAACATACATGAACAGAAGGAGACTCGTGTAAATGGGAGGCTTCGGTGGCTTTACATAACCATTCGTGTAGTTTACCCTAGATTTTTCTTGAGTTACTTAACATAATCACCCAGCGCAGTGCCAGCCCACGCTCAGTACATACTCGGGGAATTGTTTTTTAAACATCCCAGCCTCTACCTGACCAAGAATATCATCTTCCCAGAACAAAAGTGGTGGAATGCTAGAATGAGAGCCTTCTGACGGCAGAAAGCTGGCCAGGGACGTGCTGCTCATCCCAGTGTGGACTGGCTTCTTCCGTTCCCAGATTGCAGAATACACAGACTGACAGAATCAAATGCAGTGTGAAACTGCCTCATCCAACAGCTGGACGGAGTATTGCTCAGCCGTCCTTAAGCCGCAAGTGCACACTGTGTGCAGAGATACCTCCTAGCCGCCAACCAGGCATAAACCATACCCGCAGGGCAAAGGCAGGTGAAGTTGCTCCCATCGAGCTTTTCTTTCGCATCAACACAGCTTGCGTTGTTGTGACAGGGCTTCCTCTGGCAAGCATCAAATTCTTCACAGAAAGTACCCACGTACTGGTCCTCACAGGAACAGGAAAAAGTTAACTGCAACACAAAAAATACAGCTTATGTTACCTGGGGTCTCTCAAACGTCTGCTTGGGCCGTAAGCCCCAAACTTCGAAAAGACCACTTCCTTTTTCTTTTTTTATAATGATGCCAACCAGCCCTGAGTAATTTAATCAGACCACTTATGTCATAACTGGTTAAAATGGTAGTTCAAAAAAAAAATATCTTGAGTTTCTTGACAGTTTAATTTCAAACATTTATTTTTGTATTTATTCAGATTTATCCCAACCATTTTCGATCTGCCCTAAAATAGATACGGAAAGAACAACTTGTGTTAAGCTAAAATTGAAGTTTTGCTGACCAGACATGAAATGGCAATTTTGCTGGAGCAGACAGATTGTGCTACAGCCATTAAATGAGGTGTCACTCCAACTGGCTAAAATCCTGCCACACGGACAGCACTTGCTACAAAAACATCATCAGACACCCTGCTCAGACCATTCTCCTGGAGCACTGAGAGAATTTACTAAATCACCATATAACCTGCTCTCGGTGGACAGCCACACAGATTACCTGAGTAAAAGGGAAAATAAAAAAGAGTGTAATTCAAGTAACCATTATGGTAACACAGGCCCACAACTCAGACACAGAGAACTGAATTTGATTTGAAGCTTCATTCTCAGGCAGTTGTAAAATCTAAATAAAACTGGGCCTTCGCGCTCCCTTCCCCGTGCTGGCCTGATGGTAGTGACATGCCCGACAGAGACGCAGGTCTGCTCCAAAGCCTGTGCAGAGCAGGGAGGAGCGTCACAAAGGATTTTCCTGAGGACAGGAGGGGAAGCTAAAGAGAACGGCGTTAGCAAACCTTACAACTGCAGGAAAAAAATCTAAACAAGACACAGACAAAAGGCCTTTTCCAGCTCTCCCCCAGCCTGGCATGTTGACAGGTGCTCCATCTCTACCATTCACAGCCACTGTCCCCTCAACCTCCCTGCCTATCCCTGGGCCCAGCCTCCTGCTGATAACCTTCTCCAAGTGTCATCAACCCGGGATTCCATCCGTTTCCCAGGAACACCACCCAGTGCTTTCCTACCTCCCGAAAGACGAAAGGGTGGTCCATTCTTCTCCCTTTAATATGCTTTTGTCTCTCAATTGAGTTTTAGCATTCATACACATCTCTTGATATATTTACTCCTGCATATTAGATTTTTCTTGTACTACTGGTCCTGAGATATTTCCCTCACCCCACTCTTGTGATGCCCATCACACCTGCTGCTGGTGGTCACTCACATCAAGGATGACAGGCTTTTGTTACCACTCATCACACTGAGCTTTCACTACAGGTCAGGGATTTTAGTTGACTCTCAAGTTTTCTACATAACACAAACCCAAATAAAATCCACGTCTAAGTACAAGTAACAGTAATGTCACCCTCTCTTCTCTTCTGTTTCTCAAGGTGACAATGACAGCTCATCTAGAATAATTTTGATCTCAAAGAGATGTTTGTAGAATTTACTACTAAGCAGAATGCTGAAGTGATGGCTGAATTTTATAAAATGCCATTTAAGCTCCTATCAAAACCATCTATTGTTTTCCCTTGTGACCTATCACTACATGAACTGAATGCCTAGATTTCCTAGTACTGATGCAACCTTATGTTCCCAGAAGAAACAGCCACGTAGGTCATTGCATAAAATGGGTTTAATATGGCTGGATCTATTTGCAGTTATATTTCTAATGCCTTCTACTTCATTCTCCCCACTTCCTCCCTCAAATAGCCTACTTTAAAAAGAAAGAAAAGTGGCTCGGCGCCTGTGGCTCAAGTGGCTAAGGCGCCAGCCACATACACCTGAGCTGGCAGGTTTGAATCCAGCCCAGACCTGCCAAAAAACAATGATGGTCGCAACTAAAAAGTAGCCGGGCATTGTGGCAGGCACCTGTGATCCCAGCTACTTGGGAGGCTGAGGCAGGAGACTCTCTTGAGCCCAGGAGTTGGAGGTTGCTGTGAGCTGTGATGCCACAGCACTCTACCCAGGGCGACAGCTTGAAGTTCTGTCTCAAAAAAAAAGAAAACAAAACAAAACTGTCCCTTGCCCATGAGATCACAGTCTACACCATAAGAGGATACCTTTCCTGGTAAGGGACTGAAAGAGAAGTGAGCAGAGAGGCAAGCCATCCTCAGACAACCAATCAGGAGGCCAGACAATAATACTAAGCACTAGGCTCGACCACACTGCCGGATTTTATATAGGTTGGAGGGGTGTTAACAGGATATGCTTTTGTTAAGGAGATACAACAAGCCCTTGTAACCTGTATGATCAATTCTCCTTTAGTTTAAGAACACGTTCTTCGATTATATCTTAGAAACTAGAACAATTTTTCTTTTTCTTAAGTGAGAGCTACACTTTCTGCCCTCTGTTTCTACCATCTCCCAGACCACTTTGTGGTACATGGAAATTTCTTCTGCAGCAGGTTGTGGACCTGTCTGGGTTTTCATCATGTCATGAGACTTTTCCTCTTGTGTGTGTCTGCACACGCTTTGGGGCTGGAAGCTGGGAGATGCCACATCAAGGACTGTTAGGTATCCTTTTAAAATAGGAAATTCCATTTCCTAGAATTGTCTTCTAATGTAATCTCGTCCTTGCTCCAATGCATAACAGAGTACACATTTGATATTTACAGGAGTCGTGTCTGGGACCCGTTGTGCCTCCAAAGATTTGTGGCTGCCTTTGAAATGGAAATGCTGTGTACGCCCAGCGCATGCTATTCCACAGTGGGCCGCCACATCATGATAAATTACTATATGTCATTGCTTTTGGCAGCTGTCCTCTAAAATTTACTTGGTTTGTATCCAGACGTTCCATATTGCAGATAAATTTCCTTGGTAATATTTCAGGGACACACTTAGCATGCAATTCATCTAGCAGGTTTCATGGTAAATATGTTGCCTGTGAAAAGAAATTATTAAAAGACCCAAATCAAATATCTTCAAGTTAGCTTAGGTTGAATTTAGAGCTAAAACAGAAGCCACACCTTTTGTTTTGCTTTATTTTAAGTAGAAATCTTAAAAGAAATTGATGAAACAACTTCTTTACACCAGTGGTTCTCAACCTGTGGGCTGCGACCCACAGGAACTGTATTAAAGGGCTGTGGCATTAGGAAGGTTGAGAACCACTGCTTTAGACAAAGCATAACACTGAATTGATTCTTAAACTATGACTGGTAAGTTAAGGAAGGAGATTAAAAAATATTTACATATCCATGACCATAAAATTTTAGTTAAATCTTTGTGTCTTCTCTGTCACATCATCCGTCAAGTTTGATTTCCCCCCATGTGTATTTTCAAAGAACAAAGAGCCTTCCTGTAATAAAAAAGTGTTTGATCATTTCAAGACTATTGACTTGTAAAAGATTCTGGATGCTTATCACAGGAAACTATGTTTGTTAGCATATTTTTCTGTAGAAAGCTGTGTTCAACCACTGAAGTTTGTAAACTGTTATACCAACATTGAGAAACTTACCTCACTGCCTACACTATCACTAATCTGGGACTAGTTAACTCAACCAGCATAAGGGACAAAATAAATTCACTTAAAATTAGTAGCTTAGCTAAAATTACAGAAAGATATTTCCTTGGAAAAGTATTGTGTGAGTATATACAAAACGAATGATGATCCTTAAAGATTAATTTCTGTGCCCAATACAGAATCTCAATTTCCCCTTTCTAACTTGGATATGGTCTTCCAATTTACTTATTTTCTGACTCTGAATTTTTGTTTGCATTTTTCTATTTCAACACTTTGTGAAATATACCAACCAAATATATAAACATGTAAGTCTAAACTCCCTAGCATGGTGTCCAAGGCCCTTGGCAATCTAGCCCCAACTTACCTGTTCCGTCTCATTCTCTGTAACTTTTACCTCTCCGTGATGTCTAATTGTTTATGAACAAAACACTGCAGGCAGATGAGCTCTCTGAACAGCTGTATTTCTCTAAGAATCAGAATTTATAATTTAATTTTATAAATAAAAGAGAAAATATGCATACCTTTTTTTGATACCCCAGTGATGTTGGTATGAGCATAAAAGTCCCACCTAACTAGAAACTGGATTTTATTGTGTGAAGTTTTACTGCCAGGAAAAGCTCTGCTTGCCCAGAGAGACTGACATGTTTTCTGCTTATGGATGATGTGAATCACACAGTGGAGCATATTTCCCTCTAAACAGCCTGGTCTGCTTGCAGAGAGGGCTCGGCCATTCTTACACCAAGGGACAATGCACCAGCCTCTCCGCCTCCCCAGCATGCTGGGGTCATGTATAGGGTACACCCAGCCCAGGCTTCAGCCAGATGAGAGGAATTTCTGAAAAACTCAGAAGACCTCTCTGAACTCTGATCAACCTCTCTAATCAATCCATCAGTCTATTTCCTATCATTGGAAAGCTCTGGAATCATTTTGTTCCCAGCTAATGGAGGAGCAATTACCTGTGACGATGATTCCAGGAGTGAAGGGCTTTCTGCAGCCCCTTTGCCCAGAGCTTGTGTTGCTCTAAGCAGACATGAGGGAGGCAGGGAGCCCTGGCTCACGGCTCACATAACAGCACAGCCTCAGGTTCTAGGCAGGACTGTCCCATCACCCTAAATGTACTGGGCCTGACGCTGTGGAGAACAAGGCCGCAGAAACCTTGTCCTGATAGTCCTCGGCTAAGGACCTATTAGCCCAGCTCCAGGATGGTCATTTGGGATCATAAATTACATGTTACAAACACTAAAACCCCAGTAAAACAAACAAACAAAAACCAGTAAGCACAGCACAAGTCTGCATCTGGTTAAGCACAGGTGAGCTATAAAGGACTAGAAGGTCAGTCTAGCACGCTTCTACTCGACCCATACTTAGTATTTTAAGAGATGAAAAAACATTTGGTGTAAAATTTAAGTGACTATCTGAAAGTTCCCTTTATAATGTAAAAGCAAGAGTAAATGCTGAGGCCAGACTACACAGGAACACCTGGAACCCAGCCACAGAAACACACTGCTGTCTCTTTGGGGAACCCAGCGCTCAGAGGAAAACTATGAATTGCATTTTTTAAATTCTTCTCTAGTGGCTGGGTCATACTGTTCCATTATTCATTACACATGTCATTTTAAACAGCATGTTCACATTGCTTACAGTTTATAATTTTATTCTCCCATTAGTCTTAGACATAATATGGCTCTTTTATTTGGCAAATGTGGTGGCTTGTCACAAAAAAATAAAAAGCAGCAGCAGCAAGCTTAGAAACTTGCATATCATCTCAACATTAAATTCCAGACTTGACATTCATGAATTCAGAGAATCCATTCCTTTGGCTTAAGTGTTATATTTTAAATAATAGTAACAATAATGAGAGTCCTGCTCTTTCTTGCCAAGGACATTGAAGTTTACTTTACTCCTCAGGGGAGAAGAAAGTAAATGTCTTTTAAGGAATTTTGTAAAAGCTCTTTTTCCTGAAACGATATGTATGGGGTTGGCAGAACAGAGATGTTCAAAAACAGTTTCCAGCCAATCCTGCCAACTCACGTGTTCTCAGCGCTGTTGGAGTGGGTTAAAATTAGGCAAAAGATTTTCATGTAATCAGCCTCAATCTTCAATTCACTAGCATCTGTGTGTTTACTTGCTGGAATATTCTAATCCATTAACAAAAGTAAAGTTTAACTTTTAAAAAAATGATGGTCACTGAAAATTCATCTTTTATTGAATTTTCCTGAAAAGAAAAACCTATTCCCTTAAGTGGACGCCAGACCATTCTACTTTCTCATTTTAAAATTCCATTTAGCCATCTAGTGATTTCCTTTGCTGTATCAAAATAAAATGGTAAGGAAAAACACTTTAAGAAAATGAACATTTTTATGTACAAGTTACTTGTTGAAAAATACATAGAGACCCTTCCCAACACCTTCCTCAAGTTACCTCCAGTGGGAGAAAAAAGGATAAACCATCAGCAAACTTTTCTAAAGATGGAAAGTGGAAGGACAGAGCATCATCTTCTGAAGAAAGTCCTGCCACATGACAAGTATCAATCTTCCCAACAATCTTGCAAGATACTATGGTTCCTTTTGAGCAATCAGTAAGTGGATCAGAGAATTTAGGTTTCTTGCTCAAGGTCACACAGAGAGACAGGGAGGAACACGATTTGGTCTCATTATAAAGACATTCTGACAAGTTAAGATTAAGGTGACCAGATATCCTGTTTTTGGCAAGACAGTCCCGATTTTTAACAATTTGTCCTGTGTCCTGTGGCGTTTTAAAAAAGCCCTGATTTTTGGAAAGAGTGCACGACAAGCTAGGGAACATGGGAAAACAGGAAGGGAATATATGGTTTTCGGCTGCCATGTGGCTATTTCACCAGGATGTATGTTTTAGATTATTTTTGTTAATTTTATAATGTTAAACTTTAATAATAACAATTAATTGTTGAGAACTGATTATCAAGAACTGCTTATCAAAGTTTGCATTGTTGTCAAGCCCCACTCCCCCAGGCCCCACCGTGTCTCCCCCCCATGTCCTGCTTTACCAATGTTAAAATCTGGTCACCTTAGTTAAGATATGTGGTATTCCAAAGGGGAAGGAATTAAGTGACTAGCTCTGAGGGGCAGGGCTCAAACAACACTCTGAGAAACATGCCCAAGACTCCAAGGGAGGATGGGGGGAGTGCGAGCTCCAAAGGTCTTACCCACTTCCAGTCTGGCAGGTTTCACTCCCAGGTAGGGTACAAGGCCTCACTGCCTCCTCTATTCCCAGAGACTCCTTGTCACTCCAGAACGCTAACAACCACCCCATGAGTTCCTTTCCCGCTCACTGGGTTAGTTTCCTAGGGCTGCTATAACAAAGTATGGAAGACAAAGCAGCTGAATGGACAGACACGTATTCTCCACCGTTCCTCAGCAGGGTGGGTTTGCCCTCTGGCCCCCTTGGTGGCTTGCAGATGGCCATGGCCTCCTACATCCTCACATGGTGCCCTGTCTGTGTGTGTCTGTGTCTTAATCTCCTCTTACTGGGGTACTTGTCATGATGGGTGACAGCCCACCCCAAGGCCTCACTTACCTTATCATTCTAAAGATCAGACCCCAATGCAGCCACATTCTCAGGTACTGGGGGTTAGGACTTCAACATATGAATTTGAGGGGGACACAATTCAGTTCAGCGCACCTCCCCGCCCCCCTTCTTCGTATCCCTCCCACTATTTTCAGATGTTTTTTCCTCAAAGGCTGCTTTTGGTCCTCCACAAATAGCTGGTGCTAACTGCATCTGCACTCATCCCAGAGGCTGCACTGTATTCATTAAACAAGGTTCAATATGGGAAGGGGTTGGCACTGCGTATGCAGAGACACAGAAAATACAGCTCATGGTGCCCCGAGAACTGACAGTCCAAAGGAAAGAACATTGGTGTGGGTGTCATCATCTCTATCATCTGACCTTCAGATATCTTTTGGGCCCTCTATAAATGCCAGGTACTGTTCTAAAACCTTTGCAAAATGTTACCCTCACAGCTACTCTGGGGTAGTGGTTGTTGTTATTCTAATTTTATATTTGAGGCACAGAGAGGTGAATAAATTGACCAAAGTCTACCAGATTATAAAGTGAAAAGCTGAAATTTGAGCCTAAGTAGACAGATTGCAGGGCCTGCCCTTACACTGGAGGCATGAGAAGCATGGTGACTGTGGATCACAGTTGGACACAGGGCACTGTGCTTGCTGAGACTCTATTCCTGCTTCTTCCTTTTTGACCTTGGGCAAATAGTTGAGATTATTTATTGTTTTGTTTCCTGCTGGGCCTCACTTCCATAAAAGGCAATAATAAAAAGAGCCCTGTTTTAGCCCAAAGATGCCATTTATGTTGTGTGGTTTGTTTTTAATTTAACTGTTGAGAGCTCTGAAATGATATGGCTGATATGCAAACACACCTATCCAGCCACAAAGAGACCAGCACAGACACTCAGGAATACAGTGACTGTGCCCATGACACAGGATGGGTGACTGGTCCTTTCCCAGTTCCTGTTGGAGTCAGGTAATAAAAGTCAACAAATTAAATCACAGGCTATATTCAGGGGCCAGGCTGCAAGCAGAGATTAGAAATTGGGCTTGGGCAAGATCACCAAAACCCTTGATCTCTTTTTTTCCATTAAGATGGCCCCAGCCCTTGCTAAATCCTGAAGGCAGGGAAGAGTCAAGTGTTCAAACAGCTGTGGAGAGCAGGCAGGGTGGCATCTCACCAGGTCCACATACCTCAACCTGTGGGTCGCGACCCCTTCGTAACAATGAAAATACATCCTGCATATCAGATATTTATATTATGATTCATAACAGTGGCAAAATTACAGTTATGAAGTAGCAACAAAAATAATTTTATGGTTGTTGGTCACCACAACATGAGGAACTGTATTAAAGGGTTGCGGCATGAGGAGGCATTAGGAAGGTTGAGAACCACTGCCTTACAAAGAACACCCAGGGCACGACTGTTTGAAACACTCTGCCCGCTCTGGGTCAATCCTACGATCCCACATCAATCCTAAAGGACAGCTTCTGTCCTCCTGGAGCTGAACCATGGAGTTTTCAGGACCTATGTTGCTATCTAAACTTCGAGACCTGGAGACAGGCCTGAAGGCTCCACCATGTGATACCCCCTTTAATGACGAGGCTGCCGTGTGGGTCTCTGCTCTCCTGTCCTCCTCCCTCCCCGTGTGTGGTTTCACACGAGCAGCGCTTAACATCATGGGCTACAGCTGAAGTCTGTGTCTGTGTCCCGACATCCAGGTGTAGCCAGACGCACACCTTCCTCTGTACACTTACAACTCCAACCCAGCTTCACTTTCCTGTTCAACCCACACTTCTCCTTGGCCTCAGCCTTTGCCTCTACTTTCCTCTTATAGGTTATTTTACAGTTCATGTATTTTTGTCAAATCCAATACACAGAGAGAGACCGTAAATCAACAAAAACACAAAACAGGCTGCTGATACGAGGGATCACATGAGGCTGCCTTCTGAAGGGTGAATGCCGGTTTTTCAGCCCATTGCCCTCCTATAGAAATAAGAACGTACACTCAAATCTAAAATATTCATATCCTGGCCTGAATCTCAAGAAGTTTACATAATGCCTCACTCCCCAGAGCTTAACTAAGACTATTTCTTTGATAGTTAGGGGGGAAAAAAAACACTATCTTTCCATGTTATTGTGAAGAATTTTATTTCAATAGAGTTCCTGATCTGATCAATGCATTTATTTTATTGAATCTATACTCACACAAATTAAAATAACACCAGCAAAGGTGGGAAGGTCCTATCATTCATCTTAATTAAATCTCCTCTCATTAAATGCTTAGTGCCTTCATCATTTTAATATTGAACAAAAGGCAGGTTATATCTAATCAATGTGTTTCTCCAGAATAATTATAAAACAACCATTTTAATAATCTCTAGAAGACACTCATCAAAATATCTCACTCGGGAGAAGCAAAAGAATTGGATAAATTCATAAACAAAATGAATCTTGCTCCCTTTTGAACAGTTTTTATTAGTCTATAATATTCACATGAATCAATTTCTTTCATGTGATAATTTGATCCTCCAATTCTGAATAAGAAAGGAAATCTGCATACAAATTTGCGTGTAAGAACGTTCATATATCTATCTATCAAAAATGTCTTGGTTAATGTATTATATTTTAACCATTATGATGCTTATAGTTCTATTCTGCCTCCTTTATGATCAGTAGGTTACAATTATTGGATTTAATTTCTTTATTCAGAGAAAAAGAAACCTATGCTTAATTCCCAAGAGCCTGCATACCTCCATCTGATGAGGTGGTGATGAAAATGTCTGTGTCACGGGGTTGTGGGGCGTGGAAGTCTTTGGGCCAACATAGATCCATAATGTGCTGGGGGGGGGAGTGGAATCCAGCTCACTTCCTAGTCCATGGGCACAGCCTCTGGCAAAGGCCAACACACTCTGCAGGGTAGCTGCATGTACTACAGTCCTTGCTAGAGAGGCCAACCTCAAATTCTTGTTTCTAGTTATAATTTTTAGAGGCTCATATTGAAAAGAAACAAATCCCATGAGCTGGCCCCAATGCCAGCCTTTTCTGAAAGCTGTGCATCCAGGATGAGGCTCAAGGTCATCCATTCATAGTATCAGGTGAGGGCAGCGGTTCTCAACCTGTGGGTCGTGACCCACAGGAAGTATATTAAAGGGCCACAGTCTTAGGAAGGTTGAGAACCACTGACCTAGAGTTTTCCTGCCTCCTCCAAAATCAAAGTAGTTGGGTTTAGCCGGCATAACATCTGCCTCAGAAAAACACCTCAATATCACCAGCCTCCCCTGTGTCTGAACTGAGAAGACATGAAACCCAAACATGAGGCTCAGATTTGTGGACATTTCTTGACAAATGTCACCTCCCCAACCCCAGATCCCTGATCTCATGGCCAACACCCCCTAAAAGCACCTGCATTCTACAATGATCCTCCATTCCCTCTCTCCTACTGAAAGCAACCCCTGACTAAACTAAGTTATTCCAGTTTTAATGAAAGATAACACCTTAATGTGTTACTATTTTAGAGACATTTGCATTTAAATAGAAAATCATGCCTTTATTATAAAGGAATTAAGCTCAAAGAACAGGAACCCAGGCACCCTGCCAAGCTGGCATCTCAAGGAAATTTTGTTTGAAGAAACCTCCCTAGATAGCTTTAAATCTTATACCAAGTTGGCCTTCCCAGCCCACGGCCTTCCAGCCAACATGAGCAAATGGACTGTACCAATGTTGAGTTACTTTTATTTTTTAAAGGCATTTTTAAAAAAGAATTTTTAGTTAGGAAGCAAAGACCTTCATGATTAAAAAAAAAAAAAGGTGTTATCTCCTATTACTATTCCGAGCTGGTAACTATGGCTCTGCTACTTTTTAGAAGCAGATGAGGTTTATTCTTGGAACAATTATATATTCATGAGCATTTCTGGCTAAAACTGATATTTGTCAACAATTTTACATTTTAACTGTGAAACTGAAATACATTTAGCTGAGCAGAGCTTCAAAACAATTGCTAAGAAGCAAGGCAAACAGCGCATTTGTGTGGCCAGCTGCACCAATGTTTATCACAGGATGAATCTTTTAAAAAATAAAATAAAAAGCAGTGTGGATAGAACATAAGCTAGTGGCTCAGAAATTCAAGTATCGACTTTCTCCCAATAATTATCCTGTAAAATTAGAACTCTAAGAAGGAAATTAAGCATGAGTCTAGCCCTAAATGATTTCCACTAAAGTCAAAATCGGCTGCGTTGGCCAGAAACATCCTGGGTAGTTCAAAAGAGTGAAGGCAAAAACGTCCAAGGATAATAGGGGAGGGATGCCAAGTGCAGCAGGGGCCGTGGGAAGTGGCTGTTGACAGAGGCGGCAGATGCCATCTTTGATGGTTTGTACATCATGTGTGCCACCTTTTCTTTGAAAAACACTTTATAAAGAGCTTGCACATACATGAGCTCATTTCAAAGTCCATGAGGATTTCTTCCAGCATCCTGAACAGATCCGTGCTAGCCCAGGACCTTCCATATGGGCATTTTCATCATTCCCAGGATCGGGTGAGCGTACTGAAGCTCTGGGAATTAAGTAATGCAATGTCAGCAAGTGCTGGAGGCAGACCTTGAACCTGGGTCTCTATCCCAAAGTCTGCTGGCCTCTGCCAGGCCACAAATCCTCATACTTTATCAGATGGTTCTGTACAAATAGAGAGGCCCACTCTGACATCGCCTGGACTGCATACAAGAATAGCTGTGTTTTAATGCTGTGGTGTTTTCACACTGCGCTGCCAGCCCCCTGGCTGCACACCAGGACCGGTCCGTGGCTTGTTAGGAACCGGGGTGCACACCTCACTGCCTGAGCCCCGCCTCCTTTCTCATTTCCTTGTCCCCCTCCACTCTGTACATGGAAAAATAATCTTCCACAAAACCCGGCTTTGGTGCCAAATGTTGGAGACCACTGCTTTAACACACGGATATTTACTATTACCTTGAATTTTCTAACTAGGCAACAGAAATAAGGCCTTCATGCACTTCTTACTGGTCTAAATAAAGCTAAAACTTCTAATATCTTTGAAGCACTATAAAATTTTAAAACTCCAGCTCTTGTAGAAATTATTTCACTTAATTTCCTAGAACTTCACATTTCTATGCAATCTGTGTCACAGGACCATGGCATGTGGAAGACTCTTCCCACCAGGACCCAGTGATAGAATAATGTCGCAATAGCACCCTATGAATTTAAATCAAAGCTAAGGTTATGGAATATATTTGATTAAATTGCCAGATGGCTTGTTCTTATGGTAGAGAATGGGTGTATAATATTATACTAACCTAAATACAGACGCCCACTCTTCTCACATTTTCATTTATTTTAGCAACCCGAAAAAACCCTCCGGGCAAAAGTCAGATTTGGCTACTGCTTCTGATTTTAGCAACCACAACATAATATCACTTTTTTAATCCCCAAATCTACCATGTGGAGAAATTCTAACAATAGAGGAGCAAGCTATGGTTGAAAAAATCAATTAAAATATTTGAAGCTTGATGAAAGTAACCAGATTTCACAAGTTCCCATCATCTATAGTTGAGACTTACCTGTAATCCCCTCCAGCACCAAACAAACCAAGACCCCTCCACTCATTCGCTCATCTTGCCAAAGAATCTTTTTCAATCCAAGATCCCAACAACCCTTCCTCGGAAGACTGTTTTATTTCCACTTCAGTTGGTGCTTTCATAACTTATAACTCAGCCCTTCAATAATTTAGTTTCTACTGGACATTTACACTTTTGGCATCAACGTTTAATTTGCCTAATGTCTTGTTCAACTTTCTTACTTATACTGATAGTGCTTTACTTGACCAGTATTTATATAAGACAGCAGTTCTCAACCTGTGAGTCGCGACCCCTTTGTAACAATGAAGATACATAGTGGCATTAGGAAGGTTGAGAACCACTGATGTAAGAGATTGAAAATTAAGTTCACAAGCACATAGAAAAAGTACTATGTGCTTCATCGCTGAATATCACTGTGGTCACCTTCGAAGAATTCCCCTTGACCAACATCTATGACCACAGGGACTTTCAGCAATGAGGTATGTAGTGCTTTTTCTAGGATAAGTTCACAAACTTAATTGTTTGACCTCATATATACAAAACCAAACTGAATCCAGAGAGCTATTTAAAAAAAAAGGATAAAGGTAAAATAAATCAAAGAAATCATGTAAAGAAATGAAGATTAGTAGAATAGAAAAAAACATACTAATGAAGTTAGGAAAGTACTTACTGAAATATAATGTAGAGACACAATTAGGAGAGAAAGAGCAAAATTTTTTTAAGTTTCCTACATATGTGGACCTAAACACACACACATAATTATTTATGAAATGTATAAATGGTATCCCACAAGCAGTCACGGGTCCTTACTCAGTTCATGTGTTTCAATTTTTTCCCAGTTTCCTGCCAAAATACTGTGACAGTGTGAAAACGAAACGTGTCAATGACAGGTCTGATGGTCTTTATCATTAATGACCTTTGAATTCTGGGCAGCTCTAAGACTTTCCGCATTTTCTGGGGCCTCCTCAGATTCCTGGGAAGACCATCACACTAAGGTCCTCTGAGCCTTTCTCTCTACACTCAGCCCTACATGACATCCCACTGCACAGATCACATAACCACCTCTGTCTGAGGTTTAAAAAACAGCTCAAATTTTCTGCCCAGAAATTGCACGGAAACTAACTACAGCCGTACAGAGGAGGTGACTGTGTTCGTGGCAATAGCCCGAGAGGGCCTGCAGTGACCCCGCCTGCTCCGTCCATTACTGAGCAGCTGTTGTATTCTGGGGGGAGCTTTCTCATTCCCTTGTGGAGTCAGCTCCTCTATTCCTTATTGACCTGGAAATATCCTGTTTAACCACAGAATTATCATTAAATTAGAAAATCTTCTCTACTGTGGACTCGGAAAGGACTAATGTCTGTGGCTCAATTAAAGGCAGCTCTTAGCCTCAGAATGCCCATTATGTGAAAGGAAATTGAAACTGGGATGAGTCTCTTCCCTGTTGCCGCTTAGTAAGCGACATGCAGGTTTAGGCCAATTTTCTTGGGCTTATTCTTAGAGTACAAGGGAAACACAGTCTAGAGAAAGAAATCCCATGACAGCTCATGACAGATGGCTGGGGTGATTGATATTTGTCCTGTCTCTGCCCCAGCAAAGGTGGTGGGTTCCTGGCCAGTTTGGGGTCAAGGCAGTATTAAGGTACCATCTTCTCTGACCCCACCTTATGTCACATTCCTTAGAAACAAACTGAGCTTCCAAAAGACTTTCAGGCAAAGGATAGCCTGAGACTGAGAAGACTCAACTCTCACCTCGCCTAGACCAGGATTCAAGGTGGCCCAGGCAAACAGACTCCTCTGCCTCCATCCAGAATAGAGCAATCCAGCCCCCAGGACTGCTACTCCCAAAAAACTCAACATAGTGATGTCTGCCATTATTTCTTACCCTGAAACCAAAATCTGCCTCATGGACAAAGAAGAAATGATTGGAATTCAATTTTCATTTTTTCCAAAGACACAAAACCCATAACAATATTTTTAAAAAAACTTTGATCAATATTAATCTCACTCTTCTCACAAATCAAAACAACAAAAAGATACACACTAGCATGGCAAGAATTTTTTTTAAGTGAGGAGTAACAAGTGTAGGTGAGTATGTGGAGATACTAGAACACTGGCACATTGCCAGGGATGTAAAATGGCTCTGCCACTGTGAAAAACAGCTCGTCAGTTCCTCAAAGAGTGAAGCAGAATGACCATGCGATTCACCCAAAGAACTGGAAACAGAAACCTAATAAACGTGGATGCTCACGATCACGGCAGCACTGTTCACAACAGCCAAGAGTTGGAAACAACGCAAAGGTCCGTCCAATGGCAAATGGACGAACACACTGTGGCTTCTGCACACAGTGGGACATCATTCAGACAGATGAAGGGAGGATGGATGGATACAGATGACATGATGGACTGGAAAATGTCACGCCGAGTGAAAGAACCCAAACTTGAAAGGTCCATTTCACATGATTCCATTTGTACGAAAGGCCCAGCACAGGTAGATCCATAGACAGGATGTAGATTGGTGGTTGACAAGAGGAAGAGAAGAACAGAGAGATGGGCCTTTTTTGGGGGTGATAAGAATGTTCTGGAACTACAGGTGTCCACATCCCTAAAGTCACCATACATAGGGAAAGTGGAAAAGTTTAGCTAAATGTACCTTGATTTACAAAATACTCTTTTTTTTTCTGAGACGGTATCATTGTGTCACCCTCAAGAGAGTGCTATGGCATCACAGCTCACAGCAACCTCAAGTGAAGTAATTCTCTTGCCTCAGCCTCCCAAGTAGCTGGAACTACAGGCGCCCACCACAACACCCTGCTATTTTTTGTTGCAGTTGTCATTGTTGTTTCACAGGCCCAGGCCAGGTACAAACCCACCAGCCTCAGTGCATGTGGCCAGCGGCCTACCCACTGAGCTACAGGCACCGAGGCAACAAAACATTCTTTACAAATTTTTAGAAAGAAGTGGCTAACACATTGAGAATATTTTGTAAAAATTATGTTGTAAAATAAATTTTTGTCAAATTTTATAATAAATATCTTCTTAAAAAGGTACATTTAGCTATAATTTCCCATTTTCCCTGTGAATGTCAACTGTAGGGGCAATTTTGGGGACACCCTGTAGATAAAGGTGGTGTGAATGTATTTAATACAATTCAATTATTTACCTTAAAATGGTTAATTTTGTGGTATTTAAATTTAATTTTAGTTCAAGAAACTTAAAATACCTCTGTCAAGTCATTTGCGTGCCATCACTTGCTCAGAAAAGGAAGTTTTCCTCCCCTTTCCTGCAGCCCTCCTCACCTCTCTGGATTCCATCTCCTCCAAGACCCTCATCCATGATTTACACCCCATTCTGACACTTGGCCATCTCCCCAGCTGATGGTTTCTTTCCCTTGACTTATTTCAGCGTGTTACATCTCTGCTCCAGAAACAAAAGCCTTTCTTTGAACCAAATTTCTCACTTGGGTACCATCCCACTCTGTCCCTCCCTCCAATGACAAGCTTATCAAAAAAACACAAACCACACAGTTACCCAAGCTCTTCCTTGGTCCCACCACGCCACTGCCACCATCACTGTCTTCCCAACAGCAAGGTCCAGGGACAAATGCTCAGGACTTCCTGCAAGAAGTTTCCAGGTCCTGGAGAGAACCCAAGAAGTGAAGCCCAGGGGAGCAAACCAGTTTTCTGAAAGGTAATTGCTAAATTTCCCAGTTTCTTTTTAGTATCTTGAAACCGAGAATTCAAATAAAAGCTCTAAACGCCCCCCCCCAACAGAATAATGGATCCTCTTTTGTCTAAATCCCCCAAATTTTAGATTCCCGCCATAGCAAGATGGGAGGACGGATGGTCACACCCCATTTGCTTTCAACTCTCCCTGATTAGTCATTACCAGATATCATCAAAGACGAGCTGGAGAGAACAAAATCCCAGAAGATCCCTCATTTATCTCATCCAACCCCCAGGGCCCTCCTCCTGTTTTTGTGGTTCCAACATGATGACTATTCAGAACACAGAGAGTTTCTTCTTAATAAACAGCTGCCAGGCATGGACTGGCTCTGGCCTGAGGACACATGGATCATGGACTCGTGCCTTACATTTCACCTATTGATACATAATATCTAATTATGATGCATTTCAACATAAACATCTATCCCAAAATGATCACAGGATGTATGTTACATACATGTAAACTTCGTACATGTGTGCATGGGTCTCCTTCATGAATATTCATAACTCCTCCAGTAATCTGTTGAATATGTATACTTGACCAA
Organism: Galagoides demidoff; assembly: GCA_963574575.1. Lineage (NCBI taxonomy): Eukaryota > Metazoa > Chordata > Mammalia > Primates > Galagidae > Galagoides > Galagoides demidoff. Next base: position 28,192 of record CAUYQV010016754.1, on the reverse strand, counting down.
CCTGATCAGCATATATTCACTACTCAAAATGTGCTTTCTAGACTTCTGAGGAGTCTCTGAGACCCTGTCAGGGGGTCCATCAGGACAACTGCTCCCCTGAAGGGCTTGTCTCTCTGCTCCTGCTGAGGTCATGCTTCCCAACCTACCAGGAAGGGTAGGCTGCGGGTTGTACCACTTTATAAGAAATAAAGTCTCCTTTTCAATTTACAGACTTCCTCACTCTTTTTCACTCAACAAATACTTGCAACAGTATTTAATAAAAAGGTTGGTTTCTTAGAAGATTTCCTTAGAAGACCTTTGAAGATTTTCATCATTTTAATCGGCCAGCTTTCATTTTATCTTTTTGGCAGGATTACAGGGAATGTTCAGTTACTTCTCTGACGTGACCTGCTATGGGCTGCTGGCAGGGAAGGAAGGAGGGAGGGGCACGTTGGACACAGTAGGGGAGATGGGGCTGCAGATCCTGGGCGGGGTATTAGGGTGGGTGTGGGAGGCCAGGAGATGGGCTTGGGGGCGTGCTGAGGAGCAGAGAGGGAGAACTTTCAGATCAGCTTCTAGCAAATCGACCCACAGCCGTTAGAAAGAAGCCACTCAAAAATTCACCATATAGGAGAGACAAAAGCTACAAAGTAGTCTCCAAGGTCAGAGAAAAAATAACTGAATTATCCAAAACTAAACTCGGGGTGCTTAGAATAATCAGTTAAAGTTATAGAACATAAAACAGAGGTCCAGAAAAAAAGGTTAGCGACAGGACTGGGCAGGCCAGAGGATCACAAAATGTGGCATGCAGACTTGTAGGGGGTCTCTGAGACCCTGTCAAGAGGCCCAGGAGGCCAAAACTATGTTTATAATAATATAAAGACAGGGTGTACCTTTTTCACACTGTTGACATTGGCCCTAAAGATGCAAAAACAATTGTGGGGAAAACGGCTGATGCCTCGGTAAAAATCAAAGCAGCGACTCGAAGCAGTCACTTGGGCCCTGCGTCCTCATCATCAGGCATTCACAGTTTCACTTAGAATGTCCTCGATGAAGCAGGAGAAGTTAAAATTTTATGAATTCTCAACCCATGAGTGCTCATCATTCACATTCCGGGGGACAGAATGGGACGTGTGCACAGAGCACTTACTTCTGTGCACCCGGGACTGCAACGGTTGCCTCAAGGAAACTCACGGGGCCATTGCTCGTCCGTGACCTGAAGGAGCTCGTCTTTCATGGAATATCATTTTCCCTTAAAAGAATGACTGAGATGCAAACTGTGGTCATTCCAATTGGGCTGTCTGGCAGACGTTTGCTCTCAAATGAACAAAGTGTGCCTGTCACTTCCAGGAAAGTAACCAACAGTTTTTGTTGCCAGAGGCAAAATCTGAGCTTTCAAGAACAAATGAGAATTTTGGAAAACTTTTATTTTCTGTTATAAGCTTGACAGATTCCCAATACTTAAAGACGTTTCTGTGTTCATCACAGATGTGATTTTTTGATATTGTATAATGAAATGCGTCAACATCCAGAAGTTCTATATAACTCAGTGATCCAATGTTTTCCAAATGACTGATGTGTGATATTACAAAACCCGTTCATGGGTAAAAAATCCCAAACACAAGACAGACCCATAGATTGTAACACAACAGAAAACACAAGTTTACTGATACAGTTTCAGATTGTACGTTCAATTAACCTTTAAAAATTCTGGCACTTGTCAAGGTTTTGGAATATTTTCAAGAATATCCACAATTATCTAAAAAGACTATTAAAATATTTCTCCTTTTTCCAACTAAATATCTGTGTAAGGCTGAATTTTCTTCTTAGACTTCAACCAAAACACCATATTGCAACAGACTGAACGTAAAAGCAAATATAAAACTCTAGAAATCTAGCCACCTTCTTCTAAGCCAGACATTAAAGAAATTTGTAAGAATGAAAACAACACTACCCTTCAACTAATTTTTTCCCCTTTGGAAAATACAGTTACTTTTCATTTAAAAGGTGTTACTTATGTTAATATGTATTGTGTTTGTTAATTAAATGAATTGATATACTTTATTTCTCGGGTTTTAATCTAATGCAACAGTTACCAATACATATAACCCAATCAACAAAAGCTCTCTGGTGTCCTCAATCATTTCCAAGAATGTAAAGGGAATCTGAGACCAAAGTGTCCTAAAGAAACTAGACTAGTTGAAGCCAAACATTTTTTTACAATGAAAAAATTGGTAGCCAGTGGGCACATCTTTGAATCAGTCTGCAACTCAGTAGGTAGAAAATGAGTCAAATTCTGAAGACCAAAGTACCGTGGGAGGCCAGTGAGAGAGGCGTTTTGGTCTTGAGGCCCAGTGGATCCCAACTATTACTATGAAGAAATGCTCCAGCTCTGCCTGCCAGTAGAGATGCATTAGAGGACAGTGCTCAGAGCCCAGGAGTGCTCCCGTCCAGTTTGGAAACAATGGTGCTACCCTGTCCCCCTAACGGCGTTACTCAGAGGCATGCAGCTGGTCATTCAGAAGCCCCACAACTTGAAAGGAGATACTTACTGCAAAGCCGGGCTGATTTTTAAACTCTACAAGTTTCCAGAAAGAATGGAGCAATTACCATATCCAACTAAAGGTGTATTTCTCGTCAGACATGAGGGAAACAGCGGAGTCATGTTATACTTAAAAGCCGTATTTGAGGTAGGTAGAGGACCCACAGTTGGGGAATATCAGAAGGGGTGTTTTCCTCAAAATCTGAAAGAAATTCCAGCTGCCTGCAGTGGTCATAAGGTAAATATTTAATTAGAACAGTGATTTTTCAACCAGTGTACTGTGAGAGGATCTTAGGTGGGCTGCAAAAACTTTTAAAGATCATAAATTATTTTCAAAAGAAGTTCAAAGCACAGTAAGTATATTCCTTTTTTTACTCTCATTTTTTTATGGACATAATTTAAGGGTGCCACGGAAACTTTAACTACGGGCTCGAAAGTACTCTGAGATTAAAAAGGTTGGAAAAACACTGACTTAGAGGCTGAAACAGGCGGGGAGGTTGCTAATGTTTTAGAGAAGGTTTGAGCCTCAGATAAAGGTCGGGTTCAGTGACTCCTGGTGTCAGCTTTCTAACCCCAAAGGTCAGGAAAGCGGGGACCATGTCCGTGTGCTTCCCCCTGGTTGGGTGAGGGGGCAGCTCATGTCCAACACAGGCGAGGTGCTCGCAGAACCCTGGGAGAGGGAAGGAAAACAGACCCTGTGAGTGGAACAGGCCCCTTCTCCAGGAACGAGCAGTGCTGAGGACTGTCAGGCCCTAAGGAGGAGTGATGACACAGCGCCCAGTGGGACACCCTCCCGGGGCACAGCCATTTAGCCACAGTATTCCCAGCAGCCAGCTTGGGGCTCCCTGACCTACAGACTGAAAGAAAGTACAAAGGGGACCAGTATTTCAGGGAGAGAGACGAGGAAAGCATGCCCACCCCGCTCCAAAGTGACAGTTTTCTTCTCTCAGGCATAAAAGTCTAGTTAGAGCCTATTTCTGTATTCTAGAAGTTATGAATTAAAATCCAAGAATTGCAGTGATCTGTCTCCAGACAGTTCTGAATTGAATCTCTCCTCTCCGTAAGGCCAAGGCGACGCTGTGGGCAGCACCCGTGGGAATCTCCCTCTCCCTGAATTGCTGATTTCACCTGCACCTGTACATTTTCTCACACTGTGCTTTAGAGAAAGAAAACCCAGAGAGTTTAGTCCCTCAGCACAGTATACCTCAAAGAGAGAAGAAGAGAGATTGCTGAGGCTTCCAGGTCTCAAAGAGGTTACTAGAATGGTGCCTTTAATGCATTTTTTTTCTTTTTGAGACAGAGTCTCACTCAGTTACCCTGGGTAGAGTGTCGTGGCCTCATAGCTCACAGCAACCTCAATCTCTCGGGTCGCAGCAATCCTCTTGCCTCAGGCTCTCGAGTAGCTGGGACCACAGGTGCCCCATAATTTTAATCATCTGGTGGCCAGCAGCCACCTGGGTCTTATCTCAGGCCCCACTGCTAGACCCCAGGGCCAGGTTCTGCATTCTAACAAGAGCCCCTATGTTTCATGCACACATTAGCGTTAGGGAAACGCTGCAGGACATGATAAGATACCCCCTCTCCCTAAAAATCACATTTCAACCTGATGCCTGGTGTTCCTTGAAGTAAACAGTAACACTTTACATGAGGACGCCGAACGGGCTATAATCCTGTATGTCCTAACTGAGGACACCATGGGGAGTAGAGTAGAAGGCCTTAGAGGCAGTGGTGCTCAGCAAGAGGAACCCCCAAACAGAAAGATGTCCAGAGACCTCCCTCCACTCCTGCTGGCTTCTACCATGAACCAGCTCTCAGGCCTGAGGCAAATGGCTTAAATGTCTCTTAGACCCTGATTTCCTGGTGTTTAAAATAAAATAGGTGGGGAGGCCTCTAAAATCACTTTCTGCTCTAAATTCTATGACCCTGCAAATGTCAACAACAATATAATCTTCACCCTAGTACATCTGACATGTCACCAACACTGCGCAAAACCTCTGCAGCCATTAGCACGGGGAGATACACTCAACCTTCTGGAAAATACTGCTGCTGAATAGAACACGGTGAAACATCATCCTTCGGGATGTAATTTTAGAATTTATTTTATTTACAATAAAGTGATTCAAATATGTTGTTGTGCTTTTTGTGCAGGCAATGAGATGATGATCCTTCTGTTCTATCACATAAAAGGCAGCAATGGCTTTTTAATTACATTAGTGCCAAGAATCATAATTCACACAGAAGTCAATGAATCCTAGACAGGCTGATGCTTTACCCATTAAAAAAGCAACAGCTGGGCTGCACTTACTTTTATGATCTCTGTGGTTAATGTGGTCCTAATAATTATTATTGTATTTTTTATTATTCATAAAAGCACTTTATCTCTCACAAGTCCACAAAGCCATTTCTGCAAACAAAGTGTGTGGAAGAGATGACCCTTCTTAGATCAGCAAATAAAGATATGTGTCCCAAACACCTTCTCTTTGGCAGTAAGTCTAAAGTCTCTGTATTCTCTGGCTCAAAACTTGTAAGGAACATGGTCATAAATCTATTTACAGAAGGGCCTCTATAAGTTGTCCACCCAAGGGACTGTGACGAACTGGGCAACATACAGAAGTGGTCAACATAAGGAACTCAGCCTCCTGCATGAGTACACACATGTGGTGCATGTCTGGTCCTCCATGAAAATTAGGTCAATTTAAGGAGGTGGTCAGTGTGGGAAGGTGGTCAGCTACAGAGGTTCTACTGCATTTGGTCAAGAGAGAGGCTTTTCTTCTCTTCTTAGAAAAATAATTTCTTACAATAAATTAGTCTTTTTTCTCCATAATGACATTGGCCACTTGTTCATCAAGTATTTTCCACATACTGTTACACTCTTTACCCTGGCTTGCTGTGTTTCATTCCCTACTTAAAGGAGAAATTCCTCTAGAGTGCTGTGCTGGTGAAACTCTGGGGCCCTAACCCCATGACACACTGATCGGAACTATCAAAAGGCAGCCCCACATCGGATGTCCTGATTGCTAGCTGCTGTTTGGATGCTGGAAAGGGTACAGTAAATGCCTTTCCTTTGATCCTCATGCCCTCCCCATCTTGTTCCTTTCACATAAGCAGACCAGGTCACAGCAGCTTTCTTAGGTCCCGGGAGGCCCTTTGTGTTTGCGCTAATGATGTGGAAGAATTGAGTCTCAGAGAAGTGATGGATGAATGGAGATGACATCCTTTCCTGTGCTCCTGCACGCTGCCACTACCTATCCTAGTGAGGAGTTCACCGACCATTTCCAACCAACAGGAGGACAGCATCAAAGATCCACAGGGTCAAGTTATTCTGGCCTACTTCTTTTTGAAATGACAGGGAAAGGATTAGTGGTGCTGTTTAAACTGTTCCTAAGAAGTGACTGCAACTTTCTGGGTCACATTTTCCATGAAGCAGCCTTAGATCAGAGAATATTTTCCTACTCATTATTTTGCAAAACTAAATTCACCATTTACTTTACCAATGCTCCCAATTTTGTCAAATATAGAACCCAAATTGCACATCTAACTGAGAACTCAGTGAACTGATTTCCTACCATATTTGTGTTCTTTCATCTATTTCTCTCATTCAGTTCATAGGCAGTTTTTGAACATCTCCTAAATGGAATGTACCACACTGGTCATTGACAATGGATACAGAATGAACCAGACACAGGTGCCAGTGTTGAAGAGCTCACCATTGGAGACCCCTGCAGAAGCTGTCAGTTCATCTGGGCCTCCAGAACACTCTTCTGCAAACCACACTGGACTCCAATCCATGATTTACTCATCCAGCACCTGACCTCACAGCCCACCCAAGCACATGACCCCCAGAACATAGGGAAGTACCTGGCACACAGCAGGTGCTCCATAACCCTGCAATGAGTGATCACAAAGAATAATGGACATAAAGAAATAAAAGCATAAATCTGAGGCTGGGTGCAGTGGCCCATGACTATAATCCTAGCACTCTGGGAGGCCAAACTGGGTGGATTGCTTGAGCTCAGGAGTTTGAGAAAAGGCTGAGCAAGAATGAGACCCCCTCTCTACTAAAAATAGAAAAATTAGCAAGTCATAGTGGTGTACGCCTGTGCCCTCTTGCACTTGTACCCTGTCTTGCTATGTTTCACTCCCTAGCACTCTGGGAAACTGAGGCTGGTGGATTGCCTGAGCTCAGAGATTCAAGACCAGCCCAAGCAAGCCCAGTTTCCACTACTTGGGAGGCTGAGGCAAATAGGATCTCCTGAACCCAAGAGTTTGAGATTGCTGTAAGGTATGATGATGCCACAATACTCAATCCCAGGGCAACAGAGTGAGACCCTGTCTCAAGCAAAGAGAAAAGAAATGAAAGAAAATAAATATAAGCATAAATCCCAAGTCACATACTTGTAAGAGAAGGAAAATTCTGCAGGACTTGAGAAGAGGGGAACTACTTTGTTCTGGGGTATTAGGAACAGCTTCTGGAAGCACAAAAATTTTGAGCTAATCCTGAAAATTAGCTCAAGGGGAGATGAGAGGGCAAGGGAAGCAAGGGTGGTGAGGCAGGTAATTGTTCCAGATGGGAAACAGAATGAACAAAACCACAGATATCAGAATGTAGATCATGGAACTGTGGGTGTGGAGTCAGGGGAGATAAAGATGCTGGAGGCTGCTGGAGCATCAGCTGTGTCATTCTGCTCTGCCCAGTGAGCTCCGACGCCAGCCCCACACTTGAGAATTTACCAGGAGCCCTAACAAAGAGGTGCATGTTTTTGTAACAGGGACAAATAGAAAGAAGGGACCTGACATAAGGCAGACAGGGTCCTGGCAGGTGGGGACACTTCCCCACCTAGGCCACATGGAACAGAGTATTATCAAGCAATGGGTAAGCAATTGGTTCAGGTCAGTGATTTGTTTTTGATAAACCCAACCCAACTGAAAAAAGCAGTCATAGGCAGGAAGAGCATGACCTCCCAGAGATCAAGACTTTGACTTTCAAAGGGAGGGAGAGAGATAATGAAAGGTTAGGACTCCTCGGGGGCTTCTCAGGTACAGGCCCACACCTAGGGTCTGGAAGGGACTGAGAATGATACAGTACAACTCTCTCTCAAAGCTAAGCCTTGGTATTCTGCTCTGATGCCCAACCCTAATAGCCCAAGGATGACATATTCCTAAAGCAAGGGCTAAAAGGAGTTCTAGGGAACCTTCCAAGAACAGAGGCCTGATCCCATGTCCCTACTAATATAGGACAAAGCCAACAAACAGGAAAACTCTGGGATATTTACTGAACCATCATATCATCCATCTTGGCCATAATATCTTTTATTATTAACTCCCATGTGTAGCCTTGAAATGATTAACAACACCATCTCCTGGTTGAGCAAGGTGGCTCACACCCATCTGTAATCCTAGCACTCTGGGAGGCCAAAGCTAGTGGATTGCCTGAGCTCAGGGATTCAAGACCAGCCCAAGCCAGAGCAAGATCCCATCTCTATTAAAAATAGAAAAACTAGCTGGGCACTGTGGTGGACACCTGTAGTCCCAGCTACTTGGGAGGCTGAGGTAAGAGGAGCTCTTAAGCCCAAGAGTTTGAGGTTTCTGTGAGCTGTAATGCCAGGGCACTCTACCCAGCATGGCAGAGTAAGACTGTGTCAAACAAAAAAACCAATGTCATCCTCAAATCAGAAGGTGGTGTGCATTTGGTTTAGGAAGTCAGCAGGAATGAGGAGATGACAGGCAGTTTTCTGAGGCCTCTATTTACATAATTGTTGTTTACAACCTTACTTTTACATCAGAATCTCTTGGCTGCCCAACAAAAGGCATCAAAATCTGAGTGATGGGGCCTGGAATATGACTTTTTACCAAGGGCCTCAGGCTCTTCTTAAGCAAGGCAATATTTTAAAACTGCTCCCTTAACTTTGAGGATAAGGGATTCAATCGAGTAGAAAGGAGGCAACAGAGAATTAGAAGAAGAGAGAGAACCTTGTGGTGGTTAATTTTATGGACAAACTTGGCCGGGCCACAGTGACCAGGCATTTGGTGAAATGTTATCTTGGCTGTCTTCGTAAGGGTGTTTTCGGATGAGATTTTCTTTTAAATCAGTAGACTCTGAGCAGAGCAGATTGCCCTCCATAGTGTGGGTTGGCCTCATCCAATCAGATGAAGACCTGAAAAGAAAAGCAGCTGACCTCTCCCAAGCAGGAGGGAATTCTGCCCGCAGACAGCCTTTGGACTAGAACTGTAACTCTTCTCTAAGTCTCTATTTTTCAGACCTCCCACATTAGATTTTGACTCTCCAAGACTCCATGGTTGCATGAGCCAGTTCTCTAATTGCAATCTCAATATCTGTGTGTGTGTGTGTGTGTGTGTGTGTGTATACACACCCACCCATCCCATTAGTTCCTTAGTGGTTCTGTTTCTCTGGCAAACCCAACTAATACAAATCTCTTGACCTTGAGGAACAGGGTCCTTAGAATCTAATTTGGATCTGAAGAACGCTCAAGTCATCAGAGAAGCCCATGTGGACTCCTTGATACTTAACCTTAAGATAATTAAGGAATCAATCGGCAAACAAGCAGCAGCTAGCAGGCTAACAACCTTGGTGACAAAGTTCAAAGAGAAATATCAGCAAAAGTGTAGGGTTTTTTTCACAAGAAAAAGAAAAGATCAGAATCAACCCTTATAACAAAAGCAGTTTTCAAAAATAGAGAGCTCCTTCCCGCTTTAGAGTAAACATTTACAGAGACCTTCCCAGAATGGTGTGATATCAACAACAGCCAGCCTGAGCTTTCTCACAAACCACCCATCAGCTTGGAACTGGGAGATATCCCTTAGCCAAAGGACATCCGACAAAAAAGAAATGAGTTCCATTACCAAATGGGAGTGCTATGCAAATAACAGAATTGCTTTTATTTTGATGGATGACCTAATGAAAAGATGTAAAAATGATTAGAAACAATAAAATTAAATCACAAAATATAGTTCTATTTGGTGCTCTGGAGTGGACTGTTACATCGGGTGGAAGGTTGGACTCCATAACTTCTAATTTTAGGAAAGAGCAAAAAGAAAGAAACATGATGACAACAGCCTTTTATCGCTAGCAAACTACTCCTAAGATGCTGAAACAGCCACAGTGACAATCTCAGAATGTCATGGGAACTCAAGTAGACACAAAAAAATCAACCACCTTTCCAGTGCCCTGCTCCTGCCATGGCGGGTGGGGTGGGAGTCGGGGGTCAAGTCCCAGCATAATCACTGCTTAGAGCAGGCATCCTCAAACTACAGCCCGCAGGCCACATGCAGCCCGCCTAGGACATTTATCTGGCCCCCCGGGTGTTTCTGCCACCACTGCCTGTCCTGCTTAGCAGCTGACTCATCCCATGGCCCGCAGTCCAGCCCTCCAACAGTCTGAGGGACAGTGAACTGCCCCCCTGTTTAAAAAGTTTGAAGACCCCTGGAGAGGCACCAGCAGGTCATTGGATAAGATTACTGGCCACCACTTCCTTCAATGAACCCAAGGTTGAAGCAGATCAGCAAGAGCAGAGGCTCTGCATTCTGCAAACAGTGGTCTCAGTGGTGGCACTGAGAGGGGAAAGGAGGAGGTGTTATCTCAGAGGTGGTGGGGGCCTTTCAAGGAAGTTGGTACCCTTGATGAAGATGTGCTTCCTCTCAAATGATCTACTAAAATTAGTATGGATTTTTTTTAAAACACAGAGTCTTACGCTATAGCCCAGGCTACAATGCCATGGCATTAGCCTAGCTCACAACAACCTCAAACTCTCGAGTTTAAGCAATCCTCCTGCTCCAGCCTCCTACAGGTGTCCACCATGATGCACTGCTAATGCTTCTATTTAGTAGAGATGAGGTCTCGCTCTTGCTCAGGCTGGTCTCAAACTTCTTTTTTTTTTTTTTTAATTTTATTGAATGGTAACTATGTACATTAATGCACTTCTGGGGTACAGTGTGGGGTTTTCGCATGCAATCCGAAATAGTTCCATCAAACTGATCAACACAGCCTTCATGTTATTTTCTCAGTTATAGTTTTAAAACATTCTGATTCTACTCTTAGAGAGTTTCACTTGTACCCCTGTAAGATATACCTCAAAAATGGTCCCTCCAATCCCTCTCCCTTGGTCTCAAACTTCTGAGCTCAGGGGATCCTTCTCCCAGTCTCCTACAGTGCTAAGAGTACAGGCGTGAGCCACTGTACCCAGCCTAGTATGGATTTTTCACCAAGGCTTCTGAGTAGTTTTTTTTCACATTTGGCAATGCTTGCCAAGTTACCTGCAAGATGCTAAATACCTCTATTCCCTTTTCAATGAGTTCAACCAAAGTCTCTGGGCAAAGTCTCCTGGCCACAGTTTTTCCACAGAGGACCCTCAAGTCCTGGTCGCATGCCCAGAGACACACATTAAGACAACACAGTGACTGCCTTACAGATTCCATTTTCCCCAGAAGGGTCATCATAATAAAAGAAAGTTCACAAAGAATCTTACCACCTTGTCAGCCAAGCATTCAGAGCACAGACCTCTGTTCCTCATTTAGGACACACTCTTTTGCCAACATTATCTTTCTCAGAGCTAATCAGACCATAAGATTGTTTCTGGGAATGGTGAGCATGCACGGGGGGGGGGGGGAGTCTGCACCTCCCCCTTGCAGGCTCACCTGGAAGGCCTGATGCTCCCCCAAGTCATCTCTTCTGGAACCTTCTTATGACCTAAGTTCTCCAGAGAGTCCTCATCTTTTCTCCAGTTATCCTACCCCTCCCTGGCCTTGACTGTCACAGGAGAAGGCTCAGTATCCTTTACATTTTTTCCCTTACAAAAGACATTGATAAATGAGGCTTCCCTCAGGAAGGACAGGTCCAAACTGGCGGAGACAGAGATCAGATGCTGTAAAGGGCCGGCTCAGCTTTGTGAAAGGATCACGTCACGTTCACTCCAGTCACTTTCCTCACCCCCAAAAGCAGGGGTACCGGTTGGCTTTGCTTCACATTTCTGCAGAAATTATTATTTCCACTACTCTCTTGAGTTCCTGACCATAATCTGTCCCCTCAAGGGATTATTTTACAGGAAAATGGTATATTTAATCTACTGCAATATTACACCCAAGACAGGAAACTCACATATTTTCCAAGATGACAAGGGCAGGAATTGGAACGTATCTTCCAACATGCCTTTCATCAGCCCCCTCCTTTTCCTTGTCCAAGTTCACACCACTAATGCTGAATGTGCTAAAACTCTCACAAAGAGATGTTGCCCAAGAAAATTTACCTGTGCTCCCCTTAAAGTCAGTCTAAAACAAGTCAGTCTTTGGGGGCTTAGGGGCCCTTCTTTTACTTCACATTAACGTCAACAAAAATATGGGTGTCACTGGAGAGAAGAAAATTAAGGAAAGGGTGTTGGAGACAGAAGTAGCAAGTGGTGAGAAGAATGGATGTCCCTTCATACCAGGCCCCTTGTCAGGTGTGAGTCCCCTCCTTAGGGACCTTCAGGTGGAGTGTGGAGTCCATCTGTAAAAATGTCGTAAGGGAGCCCTATACTGCTGGAGGCTGGCCTCGGTGACTGCTACGGCCCTCTGTCCACCTGACTCCCAGGCTTCTGTCATCACCCAGAAAACAGGAGGCTGAGTGGAGGCTGCCTCTGAGCCCTTGCCACATGCCCACGCTGTCCCCCACCCCACCCCACACCACCACAGCTGCTAAGGGAACAGGCAGGGGGAACACAGTGTTCATGATGCTGGCCCCATAGCCAGCCTTCTCGTCCCTGCCTCCCCTCTGACTTGTGTAACCCTGCTATCATGGCCAAGGAAGCAAAGCGTAAGAGGGAATTGACCGTGTTTGCAGGCAACGGTCCCCAGAATGGGTCAGTAAATGACCATGCTTACCTTTTCTTTCTTCCATTTCTTTTCATTCTAATATCATATTTAATGACTATTTCTTCTCACAAAACCTCAACTTCATACGAAAAGAAAAAAATCAAGCACTACACAAATTTATTATAATTATTTTAAAAATCATAGGGAGATTGATATATATACCAATACCTCACACACTACCATGTCATTGAAAGCAGAAATCTGAGCGCTGTTTCAGCAAACGCACTTGTTCTCTTTCATCCTCGCTGTGTGTATATGGTACACTTTTCCTGTCCCAATGGCTTTAATGCCTTTCCTATTCAGGTGACTCCTAAATTGAAATCTTTAACTCTGATGTCCTAAGTCTCACCACAGCTAAAATTTTAAAATTGCTCCCTTAACTTTGTGAGTAGAGGATTTAATTAAGCAGAAATGAGGCAAGAAGAACTAGAAGAACAGACGGAATCTTATGATAGTTAATTTTCTGTATCAACTTACGTTTGACATAGATACTGATAGATACAGCTGAGATGAAGGGAGAAAACACTCGCCCTTACACGTCTATCCGTGCGAACGTACACGGGTATCCCCTTACCTCTGACGGCTTCGTGGTGCATTTTCCTTTTCCGGAACACTCCAAGTCATTTGCGTGGCTCTCCCCTCGCACACAGGTGCTGGCCTTCACCACCAGTGTTAAGCGCAAAGCCACAATAGATTTGGTAACAGAATCATTCACAAAACCTGAAAGAAAACGGGACAATAGGAACTGTCAGGTAAAGCTTTCCCAACGGTCTTTCTACAAGGCTCTGGATTTAGTTTAGGCAACGTTCAAGTCTGACAAACAAAACAAAATGCACCAAAGCAAAGGAATGCAGCCTTGGCTACTGTCCATTCAAACCTCGGGGCTGGGCCTCCCAAACCTGAGGGGACCCTGGAAGAGGAAGGCAAAACAGCCCCCAGCACTTCTGCCATCCCCTCAGATCCTTTGCTTTGCTCCTGCACTTGCCCTCTAAGGGAGGCTGCGTCTCTCAATTCCATCTCTGCACTCTGCTTTTTAAAACCCCATCTTCTCCCAGGGAGCAACTTGCCTGTACCATCCAGTTCTTCCTCCTCCTGGCTCCATTGGATCGTACAAGTGCTGGAGGCCCCACTCAGTCATCTGTCTGCCCTAGCAGCTCTCAGTCCCCCCACAGGAGGACATGCAGGTCCACATCCCTCATCGGAGGTCTTAATGAGTTTCTTACTTCATCACCAGTCTAACAGCATGGTATCAGTTTAAACCACGTGGTTTTGGCCATCTAATAAAGTGGGACTAATCATAAATCCTGACTGCAATATCATTGGCATGTCATAGTGGTCATTGAATGATCTTTATGTCTAATGCAGCTGTTCATTCAAAATAGATTGGTAATAAACATGGAATGAACTGTTGAATAAATACAGCCTCGAACTGGAATGCAGAAATAAATACTATAAGGATTTTTTTCATAAGTGACTAAATTATTTCACTAAGTGAGCATCCTTTTCCACTAAAAATATTTATTTATGTTTGATTTTTAATTTTAAAAGCTTCTGAATGTGACAGAATGTTCAATATAATTCTTCAGTTCTGTTCAAGAGTAAGATCATGTGACAGAGTCTCAATGTCATGAAGTCATATCCACAGATATTTTTACAGCAAAAGATTTTTAGGAAGGAGGCAATACCAGGAATCAGTAGAGGAAACAACTGAGCCTAGGGCAACTGAAATGACTTCCATTATCACAAAAAAAATATTTTTGGATCCCCACCTCACATGATATACAAAAAATAAATCAAGATGGCTTAAAGATTAAAATGTGAACTAAAACTTTAAAACTCCAAATGGACAATGGAGATATTTCGTTGACCTTAAGGTAAGGTATTTCCTAGACAGGATATAAAATAATAACCTATAAAAATAGATTAGTCAATTTAACCTTATATTTAAATTATGTATAAATAGCCACCAGTAACAAAGACAGTAGATAAGAAACAGGCTTAGAAATGAAATTTATACTGCATAATGATTGGCTGTCAGACCACACAAATAATTTTTCTGCAACTTGCTTTTTTTCCAACTTTATACAAATATTAAAAACATCATAAAGTATTAATAAGCACTGTTATACATACACATATACAAAGTAAAAGTAACTAAGATGCATAGAAAGGAACATACCAACTTTAATAAGAGATGGAAATAAGGAAATGGAGGTGGGCAAGGAGGGAGCTTCTGCCTATATATTTTATTTCTCCATTAACGATATATAAACAAAATATGGCAAAACATTAAGTATTATATACAAAGAAGCTTTATAATCATTTTAATAGATTTATGCATATCTTAAATATTATATAATGAAATTTATTTGTGTATTTATTTTTAATAGATTAGATTTTTATTTCAATAGATTAGGAGGTACAAGTGTTTTTTGTCACATAAAAATGAGTTGTATAATGCTGAAGTCAGGGCTTTCAGTGTGTCTGTCACCAGAATCATGTACATTATTCCAAACAGGTAAATTTTTATCCCTCACCTCATTCTAGCCTCCCTCCTTCTTAGCTTTCCATGTCCATTATACCACTCACTTTATGACCATGTAGGCCCATGATTTAGCTCCCACTTATAAATGAGAACAAGTGGTATTTCTTTTTCTATTCCTGAGGCACTTCACTTATGATAATGGTCCCCAATTTCATCCAAGTTCTACAAAAGACATCATTTCATTCCTTTTTATGGCTGAGTAGTACTCCATGATATGTGTGTATGTGTGTGTGTGTAATATATACATTTTCTTTACCCACTTATCAGCTGATGGACACTTAAGTCAGGACTTGGAAAAAATAATTATTCATTTTGTATGGAACCAGAAGAAACCCCATATAGCCAAGGCAATTCTTAGTAATAAAAACAAAGCCAAGGGTATCACTCTCCCAGACTTTCTATATAGTATATGGCTATACTACAAGGCCATAGTGATCAAAACCACATGGTACTGGCACAAAAATAGAGACATTGACATTTGGAACTGAATAGAAAACCATGAGATGAAACTAACATCTTACGGCCACCTGATCTTCAACAAGCCAAACAAGAACATACACTGGGGAAGAGAATCCCTATTCAATAAATGGTACTGGGAGAACTCAATAACTACATGTAAGAGACTGAAACTGGACCCATACTTCTCACCACTTACAAAAATTGATTCAGGATGGATAAAAGATTTAAATCTAAAGCATGAAACAATAAAAATTCTCAAAGAAAATGTGGGGAAAACACTTGAAGATATTGGCCTAGGGAAAGATTATGTGAAGAAAGATTTACACGGCAATTGCAACAACAAAAATAAACAAATGGGACTTAATTCAACTGAAAGCTTCTGTACAGCTAAGGAAACAAAACCCAAAGCAAACACACAACCTTCAGAATGGGAAAAGACATTTGCATATTATGAATTGGACAAAAATCTGATAACTAGGATCTATAGAAAAATTCAAATTAATCAACAACAAAAAAGATCCATGGGTGGCACCTGTGGCTTAGTGGGTAGGGGACCAGCCCCATGTACTGAGGGTGGCGGGTTAAAATCCAGCACCAACCAAACTGCAACAAAAAACATAGCCAGGCATTGTGGCAGATACCTGTAGTCCCAACTACTTGGGAGGCTGAGGCAAAAGAGTTCTCTAAACCCAGGAATTGGAGGTTGCTGTGAGCTGTGTGATGCCACAGCACTCTACTGAGGGCAACAAGTGAGACTCTGTCTCTACAAAAAAAAGTTTAAAAAAAAAAAGACTCAACAATCCCATTTATCACTGGGCAAGAGACATGAATAGGACCTTAACAATCCCATTTATCACTGGGCAAGAGACATGAATAGGACCTTCTCTAAAGAAGACAGATGAATGGCTAACAAACTTATGAAAATGCTCACTGTCCCTAACCATCAGAGAAATGCACATCAAAACTACCCTGAGATATCACCTAACTCCAGTGAGAATGGCCCACATCACAAAATCTCAAAGCAGCAGATGCTGGTGTGGATGTGGAGAGAGAGGAACACTTTTACACTGCTGGTGGGACTACAAACTAACACAACCTTTTTGGAACGAAGTATGGAGAATCCTCAAGGAACTCATATTAAAACTCCCATTTGATCCTTCAATCTCATTATGAGGCATCTACCCAGAAGAAAATAAAATCCTGTTATCAGAAGGACATTTTCACTAGACTGTTTACTGCAGCTCAATTGACAATCACCAAAATGTGAAAACAACCTAAATGCCCACCAACCCAGGAGTGGATTAACAGGCTGTCATATATGTGTACCATGGAATACTATTCAGCCATTTAAAAAGTTGGAGATTTCACATCTTTTGTATTAATCTGAATGGCAGTGGAACACATTCTTCTTAGTAAAGCATCACAAGAATGGAGAAGTAAAAATCCAATGTACTCTATTCCAATATGAAGGCAGCAGATGAGCTAATACAAAGTGGGGGGATAGATGAATGAGCAAGTAGGGAGGGGGGAGGAGAGAGAGAAGATGGGGGGGGTCACAGTGTATGGCACACCTCTTGGGGGCGGGACATAATTATAAAAGAGACTTTATCTGACAAATGCAATCAGTGTAACCTAATTCTTTGTACCCTCAATGAATCTCAAAAAATAAAAAAAAAAATTAATTTTAAAAAGAGAGAGAGAATCACTTGAGCCCAAGAGTTTGAGGTTACTGTGTGCTGACACCACAGCACTCTACCAAGGGTGACAAAATAAGATCTCAAAAAATAAATTGGAAAAAAATCTGTTTATATCCTTTGCCCCTTTTTGATACTTGGTTTTTCCTTGCTGATTTGTTTGAGTTCTTTATAGATACTGAATATTTGCTCCTTGTCAGATGCATTGTTTGTGAATATTTTCTCTAATTCTATAGGTTTTCTATTTACTCTGTTGATTATTTCCTTTGTTGTAAATAACTTTTTGGTTCAATTAAGTCTCATTATTCATTTTGTTATTGCAATACTTGCTTTTGGGGTCTTAGTCATAAGTTCTTTGCTTAGAACAATGTCCAGAAGAGATTTTCCTATGTTTTCTTCTAAACTTTTTTTGGTTTCAGGCCTTACATTAAACTCTTTAACCTATCTTGAGTTAATTTTTACATATGGTGGGAGATAGGGATTAAGTTTCATTCTTCTGCATGTGGCTATACAGTTTCCTCAGCACCATTTATTGAATAGTTTATCCTTTCCCCAGCATATATTTCTGTCTGCTTTGTCAAAAATCCATTGATTGTAGCTATATGGATTTATTTCTGAGTTCTCTATTCTGTTCCCTTGATCTGCACATCTAGCTTACTACCAGTACCATCCTGTTTTAGTTACTATAACCTTGTAGTATAATTTGAAGTCAAGTAATGTGATGCCTCCGGATTTGTTCTTTTTGCAGAGGATTCCTTTGGCTATTCTGGTTCTTCTTTGGTTCCATATGAAGTTTAGAATTATCTTTCCTAAACCTATGGAAAATGACTTTAGTATTTTGATGAGAATTACATTGAATCTATAAATCACTTTGGGTAGTACATTTTTTCAATGCTGATGCTTCCAATTCAGGAACATGGGATGTTCTTCTATTTTTGTGTGTATCCTCTATGATATTTTTCATCAATGTTTGTAGTTCTCCTTGTAGAGATTTTTCACCTCTTGGTTAAGTATATTTCTAAGCATATTTTTTTCTTTTGCAGCTGTTGTAAAGGTACTACGTTCTCGCTTTGACTCTTGGCTTGATTGTCACTAGACTATAGAAATGTTACTGATTTGTGCATGTTAATTTTGCAACCTGAGACTTTATTGAGTTTGTTTATTAATTCTAGGAGTCTTCTGGTAGAGTCTTCAGCATTTTCTAAATAAAGATCATACTGTCAGAAAATAGGGATAGTTTGCCCTCTCTCCTGATTTGGATGCCCTTTATTTCTTTCCCTTGCCAGGTTACTCTAGCTAGGACTTCCAGCACAATGTTGAATAAAGTGGCGCCATGGAGCATCTTGTCTTGATCTGGTTCTTAGGAGGAATGCTTTCGATTTTTCCTCATTCAGATGATGTTGGCTATGGGCTTACCATACACAGAGCAAAGATATAAAGCACGCCTTGAAATGAAGGACAAAATAAGTTTCTACTCTCTGGATGAGATTCTGAGAAGTGGTAGTTCCTGGAGACTGTTTTGGGGCCAGTGGGTTGACAGGAATGCTGATGAGGCCCCTTCGCTCTCAGAACTGCTTCTAATAGCTGTGTAAATTCATCTCTGTACCTCTGTTCTTCCTGAGCATACAGTCAAGACCTGTTAAAGCAAAGCCAATTCCCATATTCTATGCAGACTCGGGGAGACAAGTGTCCCCTTCCCAGTGTGCTAAAGTCAGAGGTGCTCACTAAAGAAGAGAAACAGGCCTGTCATCTCATGAGATTCAAGCCGAGGTACACAAGGGAGCAGTGAAGATGAGACAAAGGACAGGAATAAGGCCCAGAATACAACAGACTAAAGATGGGTTGAGGGAACTCATCAAAGAGGATCCCAATTAACCATCCTGAATGAGGGCCTCACACATCTGGCCTGCTGATATAGGCTGTCATCCCAGTGCAGGTGAGCACCTAAGTGGCCCAGGTCTTCCAGGCAAACACCCTGCAGAAGATAATTTGTTTCCTTTTACTTTAATCTCTATCGTGTATTTGATTTCAACTCTGAGCCATGAACTGATTGAGAAAATGGAAAACTCCCAAAGACAAATAATTCTATTCACAATTATCCAGGGCTTGCTGTAGGCCCAGGGGACTCCTTAGTTCCCACCACTGAGGATTTGGGAAAGGACAGTTCCCCGATTCTCGTTGGGACAGAGAAAGACATGGCTGTGACTTTAACCATCCCTGAATGTGATTACACAACATATGATCGACACTTCAGTTAACTAGGAGGAAGACTCCTGTGTAAAAGGAGCTTCAGTGCGGGCTTGGCGCCTGTAGCTCAGTGGTTAGGGCACCAGCCATGTAGACCAGACCTGGCGGGTTTGAACCCAGCCTGGGCCAACAATAATGACAACTACAACCAAAAAGTAGCTGGGAGTTATGGTAGGCTGGGAGGTTGAGGCAAGAGAATTGCTTAAACCCAAGAGTCTGAGGTTGCTGTGAGCTGTGAGGCCACAGCCCTCTACCCAGGGCAATATAATAAGACTCTGTTTCAAACAAAAAAAGAAAAAGGAGCTTCACTGTGGTTAAAAAATTCTTGACAAAGCATGCCTCTTGGAGTTCCAGTTCTCTCATGTGCTAAGCAGGGATGACAGACTCAAATAAGGTGACCATAGAATTATCATCAAAACTAGCACTCTTTTCAGAACAAAGGGATACTTTTTATAATCACTCCTGAACACTGCATAAAGGGAAACTGTCCCAAGCAGTGGGGTAGTATGGTCACCTTTCTCTTGATGTTCAGGAGACCATCAGGAGACAGCATGCCTGCAATGTTCTACTCAGCACCAGGGATGTTTCAAACAGACAGAAGATGGTTCACAAAAGCAGTCGCGATGAGGGATGAATGGAAGTCAGTGGAGTGGAGATACTCTTCAACATCAAGTATGACATTGGGAGAAAAATGTCTCTTGTGGTCTCAGAAGAAGACAGGTACCACACGTCTGGCACAGAAAGGTGTTTTATGTCCATAGAGAACTAATTGCTTTCTTCCTAAGATTTCGTATCAAAAAATTTCCTATGAAATGTCTTGGGAAAGAAAGGAAATGGATGGTTTATTAGGCAAAAGTCCCATACTAGGACTTTACCCAAAGCACTTCTTCTACGTAGAGCTTTCGACTTTCTTCATTATGGCCCTGCACTACATAGCCACTTCACAGCTCTCCCAGCCACCGCTGCACAGCCCGCTCACCATACTCTGTAAACCCTCCTGCAGTGCCCCTTTTGCCCAGAACAGGCCTCTTCCTCCCAATTCTATAGCTACAGAGCTCTGCTCAAGTCCTACCTTATTCATGAGCTTTTCCTCCACATTCCAGCCCATTCAGAGCCATACCATGTCTATCTATGCTCAAGTATACGACATCATGTATCAGTCCCTGATTATTATATGTCTTACATGGTTTCTTATTATACCTTCTTTACGAAGCTCCCTGGATGACAAGGAACAGTCTTAGGGAAGTGGTAAGTAGGAAGGCAACACGCAAGTACACCTATGGCCAGAGCAGCGAGGACAATTCCAAAAGAAAAATTTCCAGAATGTCTGATCATCAAAATGTCTACTTTGAAGAAATGCAATCATTTGAAACAGATTGCAGATTACTAAAAAATAATTGCTCATCAACTTGTGATTACCTTTGATAGAGAAATTGAGCCAGCCCAGCAGAAGGGTGGGATGCTACCAGCTCGTGTTCCAAGCCACACTCTTACACATAAGACAATAGAGACAAAATCATACATGAGTCATTATAAAAGTGCCTTTCATACCTTTGCTCTAATTTCACATTAAATTATTTTTAAGAGTTATATCATCTATTTACTCACTAAATATTTGGGCCACATAATGGTCTAAAATTTCATAGGCAAAGCTTCCTTCTAAAGGTTATATTTTAAAATTCTATTCAACTACTCAATGTACTTAGCTGGCAATAGGCAGATAAAAGTGTAGTTAAAAATATACAAAGTACCATGTTCTAGATAATTTGCTTCTCTTTCCTCAATGAATATTTGCTAAGCTCACATTTATAAACTGGGTACCATAGCAGATTCTGAGGTTACACTCCAAACTTGCAGTCATAAGTAGTGATTCTTAACTAGTAGCTTCAAAATCTTTTGGGAGTTTTACAAAGTATGAGTTCCCAGGCTCTAACAAAAGGGACTGACTATCCATAGTCTAGATGAGCCCTGGTAAGCGGGTTTTTGAAGAAGATTCCCTAACTACTTCTGATGTCTGTTCCCAGCTAAGAACCACTAGTCTGATCAAAACTCAAACCTAAGCCACAGAAGAAATACAAATTATTATTAAGGTAAACATCCCCTTGAATTAGATGCATCCATAGGAATATCTAAAAGCACATTTTACTCATCTGGCCTTTTTTGAAATTCAGGTGATGCTGTAATATTTAGGCAGTGTTTATATTCCCAAGCTCATCATAAGTCTTTGAAGTTCTTGGAAACAGCTCTGAAAAGTTTTCTTCTATATCAGCTTTCTTTGCTTAAAAAGAGTATAAGCATTTTGGCCCTAAAACCCCTAAACTATTAAAGAAATCATTCTTTGCAGCAGCATGTCACACATGACCATGTAACTCTAATTACGCTACCTAATCCCCTACAGCGAGTCGACAGGACAAGCAGGCTACTTTCAGCAACACGCTGTTCACACAACTTCAGCAGTGGCCAGTGGCTCCTTCTAGGTAAGAGTATAATTTCAGTAAGTTGTTTGTACCTCCCTTTGATCATGTCTAGGGGGAAATGCCTGCGTTTCCTCATGATGGAAAGGAATACTGTCCAATTTAACTTCCATCAAACTGCAGCTGGATGAGAGAAAAGTGGCCCTCGGGAAATTCCACGTGCCAAGAGCAGGAACTGTGCCCTTACAAAAGAGCAGCAGGAAGGATCCAAAATGGAACAGAAGTCAATCAAAAGAAGGAAGTTCTTGGGGGCTTGCTAAGTGATCATTTGAAAGTTTCTGAAAAGGGCTGCGCCTTTGGCTCAAAGGAGTAGGGCACAAGCTTACTGTCGGAGGCAACCCAACCCCCACCAAAAACTGCAAAAAAAAAGGCAAACAAAAGTTTCTAAAAAGCCCCGTGTGATTTCTTTGACACAGCCCTCAAGCTAAGAGGCCCTTCTAACATACTCTTCAGAAATGCAAAGCTATGGTCACTATTTCTCTCTTCCTCAACAGTATGAAATGAATATATGTAGCAGGCGCCTGCATAGAAAGGCTTGTTTAAGAGCCAAGGCCAACCAATCAACCAGACAAAACTGGCAAAGTAAGAATGAGGATGATACTCTGGTTGCGTTTCCGAAGCTGTTTCAAAATAGGCTTCTGTTAACACCAGCATTTCCTACAGTCTTCTCAAAGACGAATGAAGCAGTACTCAATACTGAATTGGAACGAGTCAATCGACATCTACGTGCTCAAGAGAAACCAAGCAGGTGAGACAGGGGAGGAGGAGTGGGGTGAGATCACACCTAATGGGTGCTATCATATTCTGGGTGAAAGGCACACTTAGAGCTTTGACTTAAAATGTGCAAAAGCAAATTATGTACCCAAAATGTGTGTACCCTATAATAATCTGAAATAAAAATAAAAAAAAAACAACTGGCGTTGCACAGGGAGCAAGGAAGATACTCCAACTAAAGCCCAGTGTAAATAAAAGCAAGAAAAAGGAGGAGGATACTTATAAAAGAAAGAAAAAAGGAAAAAGAAAAGGAGGGAAGAAAGAAGGAAGAAAGACAAAGCAGGATAAAGAATAACGAAAACCAAAGCAGAAGTCAGATGCTGAGTGACGCCAAAGAAAAAGAAGCACCCTGGGGAGAATGAGTAAAGTTTAACCAGACAAAAGAGGGGGCTTCCGCCCAAAGTCCCAGGGCTCTCGGCTTTTGTTATAAAAGGGCATTTCTTCATGTCATTTTCATGATCGCATGTAAAATTAGAGATCTTTGAAAACTTTCTTGAGTAAAGACATGTTTAAATCACAATTGCATACAGTCTAAATCTATGATTCTGAACACAAGGCCCCTATACAGAGCCACCCTCCATGGGCAGATGATGCCATCCACGAGAGTACACGGTCCAGCGGGGTGGGCGGGCTGGAGAGCCGTGCAGGACGCGGGGAGCAGAGTCCAGTCATTTTATTCTCAGTAGATGCTTGTGGAGCTCTAAGTGGGAGGTAGTATTTACATTCAGGCTTGAAGGCCGAGAATGAGCCAGCAGAAGGAGCTGAGGAGGTCAGTGTGCTGGACAAAGGGCCAGTGACCAGCATCTTAGATGAAGATAGAGAAGGAGGGGCCACCAGGCTTACCTGTGAACCTTATACAGATTTGGATTCCACACCAAGTGCAGTGGGAATCCATTGGAGAGTTTTGAGCAGAAGACAGACACATGACTTATGCTCTCTCAAAGATCACATTTTAGAGAAAGAACCTAAAAGATCTGTGTAGATTGGCTGTGGGGTATGAGGAAGAGGAAGGAATCATAGACAGATGGTTTAGGCAACTTCCTCAGGCAGGGGTGAGAGGCAAGTGAATCAAGATTTTCAGCATGGACACATTAAATTTGAGATGCCGATAAGACCCCCAGATGGAACAGTCAAGGTGGCAGGTGGACACAGGGCACGGTTAGTTAGAACCATTAGGGCTGAAGATTCCAGTTTGGGACACATCTGAGTAAAGATGGTATTAAAACCATTGAGACAGGAAAGTGCACGTGGGGACCGAGTAGAGAGCAAACAGGGCCCAGAACCACGGCGTCCAGCCCAGTGGGCATGACATAAACGGTTCTGCGTAGGTATCATACCACAACCTTAATAGAAAAATCAGCTAAAACAGAAATATCTGTACGATTTTTCCAGAATGGAATTGCTCAGAAATATGCAGCACAGAGACCATAAAGGGCTGTGTGGTGACAGACCTGTGCCGACTTCAGCACTGAAACGGGGGACTTTAGTCCGTGAGAAAGAAAAAGGTCACGAGGATTCTACACAGTTCAGTTCAGCAATCAGATCCTGCTAGGGGTGGGGGAGAAAGGAGAGAAAGAG
This sequence comes from Galagoides demidoff, assembly GCA_963574575.1. Classification (NCBI taxonomy): domain Eukaryota; kingdom Metazoa; phylum Chordata; class Mammalia; order Primates; family Galagidae; genus Galagoides; species Galagoides demidoff. Next base: position 4,036 of record CAUYQV010016754.1, on the reverse strand, counting down.
GAAGGAAGGAGAAAAAAGATACCCCTGGACTCGAGAGACTCTGTATACTACACGACTGGATGACTTCCCCACTGAGCTTTAAAACTGTAAGGAAGGAAAACTTTCTCCAAAGATGATCCAGGGATCTGTTAACATCCTCCCGTAACTGTTGATGTCAACAAATACAAGTTGGGTTTCTTTCTCCAGACTCTGGTTTCTCTTCCCCTCCTGTCCTCTCCCCTAACACACAAAAGAGACACTCTACCCTTGCCCACTCTAAACTGTGCCCATTAACACAGTAATGAAATGTTCTGCCATCATTACGGTCCTTTTAAAATAGTGACTTTGCCAAACTCACCTCCCTTGGCACAAATGGGAAGTGGAGAACAGCTGGAGGGAGCCCCAGTCATTATCTCCGTCAAGAAGTGGCGGCTTCACTGAACGCACAGGGCTGCCTGGCTGCAGGCCATTAACTGCGCCTTTCACTACTTGTCTTCCTTAATATTAACGCTAAAGAGTCTTAAATGGACTTTGTACTTAACACCTCATTGGGATTAATAGCTAATGGGATTTGCATTTCTCACTTCAGTCATTTTGGCTAAAGACCATTTTCTTTTCTATTACAGGGAAAGCATACGTGGAAAATAAAAATTCTGACCCTAAATACTTGAGCAGTAGGTGATAGAAACAGGCTGCGCTGAGTTTCCCTATCAAGACTCAGAGAATCATTTGGCACAAGCCTATAACCTATAAAAGCTGTTTGCAGTCCAAGAAGTCCCACCGCTGGCATCAGATAGTCATGAAAGGTTTGAAATAGCACAGATTCCAGTTCCAGCTGCAGACCCAGGGTTTCTGCATTAACTTGGGCACAGGAAAAGTGAACACCAAAATCCCTACATCTGGTTCCTCAAAGGCAAGATGAAATGGCACGCCTGTGCTAGGTCTTAAGGCAAGATGGTCAGCTTGGGGCAGAGTTTAATGAGCTGGTGAGGATCCCCCTGGATTCGTCCCTCAAGACATGGGAGCTGGGAAGCATAAACCTAACAAACCATCTTTTGACAATGTCAGGCAAAAAGGGATTGCTACAAGAAGCAAACTTGAGCCTGGACCAAGTCCAGGGCAGCGTGACGATAACACAGGGCTTACTAACGCACCTCGGCTGTGCAAATCCAGCTGTCCTTCCTTCCGTCACACACAGAACGCAGTCCAGACCAGGAGATAAGGGAGGAAATTAAACAAGCACTTTAAAAAATGTCTAAACACCCACGCACTAAAATAATGACGCCTTATTCCCTGAAGAACCCGCCCAGCCACGCTGGCCAACTCAAAACCTCATTTAGGGTCTTTTCTAAGCAAAGCTTTTCAAAAATTTCCATCTAACAGGTTAGCTGCTGTCTATATTTGCTGGCTCGTTTGCCGGTTTGGGTACTTAAAAAAGTAAATGTCTTTTGGGAAAATTCATCCCTACAAAACATCTCATTTTCTATGAGTTTTCAAGCAAAGTACGGCCAAAAGTGCTTTCTGAATTAGGAGGCACAATGGCACATAATACCTGCAGTCCAAATATTTTTGTCATTGTCACTCATTTAAATTATCAGAAAGATGGCACCTAAATGACTATGAAAATTACATATTAAGCAATATCATTTGCTCTAAGGAAAAAAATTGCAAAGAAAATGTGAAGCTATTCTTGAAAACATGCAGTCAACTTGCTATCGCCTGAAGATAGATTTATTCTCAACAAATCTTACTGCCAAACACAATGATTCTTAACAACCACCTTCCCACTTGGCCCGTGTCTCTGCAGCACCCTATTCATCCTGCAGAGGAAACTAAAAATTTGATAATAATACAAAGGCTAAAAAAATGCACAAAACTTTAGATTGAAAGTTCTTAGGTTGATGTACTACACTTTTCCAAAAGACATTTCTTTTCCCCTAACAAAGGGTTACTAGCCCACGGTGCTATATTTTTGTTTAATTTTTTCTTTGCTCCGCTGCACTGCTCTCTTCATTAATGTTAGACTTAATCATCCTAAGTCAAATTATTTGTCCAATGTTGAATATTTAAACGATGGGAGTGGCTGTTAATTACCCACTGATATCCTTTGTTCCCACGTTCCTTTAAGGATAAAATACCCAGCTTTTGCTGCTAATGAGTATGTTTCTCCCCCATGACCAATGAAACAGTGGGTGGTGATGCTTTGTTGTCATTTAAAAGACCCGAGCATGCGACCCCTTGCCCTGGGGCCCTCCGCACTGGCTGACATGGCAAAGTGATGGTTGGAATCTGCATGTTGCCCTCGACCAGCTGCCTCTACAATGACAGGGAGAAATTAACTTATAGCCCAGTGAAGCCCCTGCACTTGAGGCTGCTCCCTAATGAACAGAGCCCTGCAAATGAGTTACATAAAACTCTCTCTCCTGGGCTACATCCCACCACCTGCCACCTGGCCCAGAAAGAATCACCATTTAGCTACTCCCGTGTGTGACAAACGCAAAGTACTAACTCCCTATTGCATCCCGCTCTCCTTTGATTTACAAAACTGGGTTAGTCACCCAAGTGGCTCACCTTATATGGAACAAGGAAGAGGACATCATCTTGGGAAAAGTATCTAATGTCATTCCTGTGACATAGGGATACCACAAAGTTGCATATACACAAGGATGTTCTATAATTTGATTTTAACACTTTATGTTTTCTGTATAAAGCGTTTGTTTCACATTATATAAGTGGTAATAGCCCATGATATCGATTCCCTAATTCCAGATGAATGCCTCCTCTGAGTTGCTTTCCTATGAAAACCAAAGTGAGTGACCAGGCCCATGTGCTTACAGGAGGGTGATGGGAGATGACAGGCTCTGCAGCTCCGTGACTTTGGGAGAGTTAGTCACAGCCTTCATGCCAATAATCCCTTCTTTCTGATATAGAGATATCAGCCACTCTAGGGTAACTGTCATGATTAAAGGTCTTAATACTGGCAAAGCTTTGAGGACAGCGCAAGCATAAGGCAGGGACTATCTAAATCATCGTCGTCACCACCAGCAACATCAGCAACCAACATCTATTTGAGGTGGTCCTGCCTTGGTGTGCTTGGGCTGCTGGAACAAACTACCATAGACTGGGAGCTTTTCAGCAGTTCCAGAGATGGGAAGGCCGAGATCAAGGCACCAGCAGATTCGGTGTTTGGTGAGGGCCTGTTCCTGGCCAATCTTGCTACATCCACACATTGGAAAAGGTGAGAGAGTTCTGTGGGGTCTGTTTCATCAGGGCACTGATCCCACTTATCAGGGCTCTGTCCCTATGACCTAATCACCTCCCTAAAGCCCCACCTCAAACACTCCTCATACTGGGTGTTAGGATTTTGACATATGAATTTAGAGGGCACATAAACATTCAGTCTATAGTGGGTCCCGAAGGAACTGAGAAGTGTGGGAATCTGAAGAGAAGGCTCCAGAACATCATGTTCCCCTGAGAGGACGGAATTGCCAGGATGTAGGCCAGGAGGTCGTTCAGAGGAGAGTCCTCTCCCTCAGCCCTATCAAGTCAAACCTCAGAAACAAGTTTTTAAATAAGTGCTACGTTTTAAAATTATTGCTAAAATTTAAAAATAACATCCAAATAAAAGTACATTCATAATGCAAATAAGTTACCTTGACTACCTACTATTTTGAAAAATTCATGTCTAGTCTCTACTTTAAGCCTATGCTCTAGGCTTTACTTAAACAATATGTGAACAAATTTATGGCTAAAATTCATAAGCTTTGGCTCGGCACCTGTGGCTTAAGTGGCTAAAGCACCAGCCACATACACCTAAGGTGGCGGGTTCGAATCCAGTCTGGGCCCTCCAAAACAACAATGACGGCTGCAACCAAAAAATAGCCAGGCGTTGTGGTGGGCGCCTGTGGTCCCAGCTTACTTGGGAGGCTGAGGCAGGAGACTCGCTTGAGCCCAGGAGTTGGAGGTTTCTGTGAGCTGTGATGCCACAGCACTCTATCCAGGGGACAGCTTGAGCCTCTGTCTCAAAAAAAAAAAAAAAAAAAAAAAAAACTTCCAC
>CAUYQV010016751.1:0-19003 GCA_963574575.1 Galagoides demidoff | reverse complement strand
GCCACCTTAGGTGTACGTGGCTGGCACCTTAGCCAATTGAGCCACAGGCGCCGAGCCGGAAATGAGTGATTTTCCTTAATTCACAAAGCTAGATTTCCAAAGTTCAGGCTCTTATGGTAATGTATGTTTAACTAAGAGTGGTGAACATAAAATATTTATTATAAAGTGTTTCTAATATATTGAATTTATGTTTTATGCAAAATTAATTTTACATTAGAGTATATATACATAAACCATAGCATATCAGGTTGAACAATCAAGTTAGGAAACTCATCCTAGAGTGTGCTGAATACCGCATTGTTGAATATAACTATCATCACCTTCCAAGTACTCCCTTTGGGAAGCTTTGCACCCATACCAGTCCATGCTTCAACCAGTTTTGGAACTCTTTTTCTAGAATGACTATCAGAGCTGTCATTGTAGGTGGTCTGGCACCAATTTCATGAACTCATCCTATAAAAAGTGTTTTGAGTGGTGAATTAGCCCCATGGCTCCCCAAGGGAGTACTTTGAAGATGACAGTAGTAATATACAGCAATGAGCTATGCAGTATTTTTGAGTACATCAGCTTAACTGTCTGACCGCGTATGAATTCAACAATTTAAATGTCTGAGTTCATCAACTTAATTGTCTGACCTCATATGTATAAAAATAAACTGAAGAAATGAAAATTTTAAGTTGAGTATGTGAGTAGATAAAATTTAAATTGATCAACTAAAAGCAGATACAGCAGGGCAACCATTGCTAAAAAGTAGCCAAAAATAAAGAAATATTCTGGTATACTAGTAGTACTATCAACTATTAATAGGCTTTGGTCCTGATGAACCTATTTGTCTAGTGCCTTCAATAATACAGAGGGTTGTCAAAGATCACAATGTTAAAGATGTATGTGTAAGGATATATCTGGTATGTCTGAATCATAGATGTATTTTGCATGTATGTCAATGGAGGTAAAGGGATCCATATAAGACCTTCATTTAGCCTAAGTTTGGACCTTTATATGCTTTCTTGAATTAAAAAATGGGATTAGGTTATATGCCTGTTTTTTATAAAATCAGACAAATTAGACACAGTGATACAAACTTTGATGTTTCCTACTCATCGACTTTATAGAATATTATTGATATAAAAGCTTCATTTTAGAATAGAGCTATGAATTTACATTTACCATTAAGATTATTTACCAATTAATTAATCTAATTCATTTAATATTAATCATATTTATCACTAAAGTCACCATTTAAGTTCTCCCTTTGAGAAACCACTAACACCTGTGTGTAGTCCACATTTCAATGCAGTTTTAGAACTCTTTTTCTGTTCTAGTTCTAGAATTAGTTATTTTTCAAGAAACTCTTGTTCTTGTAATTTAAGAATGATACCAATGTTATATCTTGACACTAGGTGTGCTTATTGATATTGGGATATCATGTATGTATATTGGCAAATGTATATGCAGACATGTATAATATTTAGGTAATCATTTGTATCTCTATTAAGCTAAATATTATTTTTTAATTTTTATCAGAGTATTAAAGATGTGCACATATTTTGGGCACATTATTTGCATTTTTACATTTTAAGTCAATGTTATAAATGTACCCTTCAATCAGAATATGTTCATTGTCTCCATTAGGTGAGAGTTTATCATCCTCCGTTTTCCGTCATTCCCCTTATTAGATTTTCTTTGGGTTTTTCATCCATATGTGCAACTTGACTAGTTCCAATTTAGTATTGAGAAAATATGTTCTTTGTTTTTTCATTCTTATGATACCTGACTTAGAAGAATGTTCTCCAGTTCAATCCAGGTTGTTACAAAGGGTACTAGATTGTCATTTTTTATGGCTGAGTAGTATTCCATGCTATACATATGCCACACTTTATTGATCCCTTCAAGTATTGGTGAGCACTTGGACTCTTTCCACATATTTGGATCTGTGAATTGTGCTCCTATAAACATTCAAGTGCAAGTGTCTTTTTGATAAAATGTCTTTTTTTTTTTCATTTGAGTAAATGTCTAGTAGTGGATTTCTGGATCAAAAGGAAGTCTACTTTTCATTCTTTGAGATACCTTTATGCTACTGCCATAGAAGTGGTATTAGTTTGCAGTCCCACCAAGAGTAAATGAATATTCTTTTCTCTCCATGTCCAGGCCAGCATCTGTTTGATTTTCATTTCCCTGATGATTAGAGATATTGAGCATTTTTTCTTGCATTTGATGGCCATTCACTATCTTCCTTTGAGAAGCTTCTGTGCATGTCTTTTGCATATTAAAGGTTTTTTTATTTTCTTTTTGCTGATTTGCTTGAGTTCTTTGTAGAGTCTAGCTATCATTCCTATATTGGATGTATAGCATACAAATATTAAATTAAAAAATTTGTTAGTAAGTCTTTTGGGGCAGTACAAATCATTGATTCACTCAGCTATAAAACTACAACTCACATTACTCCTTGAAACTATGTACAAAATTGATATTAATAACTATATACTCTTCACTTTATTTTGGTCATTCGTTTTGTTCTTTTTCCTTAAGACAACTTTCAGTTTTAACTACTTTTTAGATAGTTCTATGGTATGCTAGATTATAATGTGCCTTGGCATAAAGACACTTCAAAATTGTGTTTAATAAATGCCCCCAAACTTTTATGATGTAAACATTCTACATGTATAACTAAATCATATTATATGCTTAAGACTAACTAATTGTACTGACTCTCACAAGGAAAAAGTCCATATAATTTTACTCACAGAGAGAAAGCCTGATTATGTTGAATAGGAAACTAAAATTTCAGAGTTATTATTTTCTGAATTTTTCATTCAAAACAATTAAGAATGGTCTATAAATTCTGTACATTCTTAAATAAATTTTAATTATTCTTATCTTTTATTATCATTCTTTCTGTTAATCACATTACCCATTTGTTATGGCATTTTATTAGAAACTACCATTGAAAACTTAAGGAAATGGAAATCAAATAAGTCAATCAAATATCAGGCAAGACATTTATCTTTATTAAGAAAAATCTAGTAAAATTAGATCTCTCTGTTATTCACATCTCCAGAGAGAATTCTAAAAAATTTAAAATTTTTCTAACATTTTCAATTCATGTTAATTATTCAAACAACATAATAGTAATAGAGTATAAGAAATAACATTATTAAAATTAAGAAAATAAGTCACTTTTTCCTTCTCACCCAACCAATCCCTAAACACTATTTTTAGTACTTCCAAAATCTTTGACTAAATCATTTAATTTGTTTGCACCTTCATTGGTATGACAAATGACTATCTAAATTCTAAAAAGAGTTGGTATTATATGATATTTTTTTGGTTATAAACAAAAAAAAAACCCTGACGTAAAATACCTTACTAAAAGCATAAATTTAAAGGACTATAAAATAAAAAGGTTTAAGAATAGTATGAATATGCCTAGGCTTCAAATAAAAAATAAGACAGGTGACAGAATCCTTTCTTGTTTTTTTTTAAGCTTTCAATTTTCTGTCTCTTTTTAGGAGGGATTCATCTATATTGAAGATAAAAGAAGAGTGTGCAACTAGCATATTCTAAAGCTAAGCCCTAACAGTTTGGATTGAGTTGTAAAACCAAAAATTATGAAAATAATTCTTATTATCTTATCTCAAGTCAGTTACCCACTCTTAGAAAAAGGCAGTCATCAAAAGAATATTTTCCTCTCAATTTATTGACAGTGAAAGAGTAGAAGAGGAATTTGTCAAAATAGAGTATTGGCAATTGGAAGTCTGTGTCTTTGTGTTGTAATGGTTAATTTGTATGTCAACTTGACTGGGCTAAGGGTTGCTCAAATAGCTAGTAAAAATTATGTCTGGGTATGTTTGTGAGGATGTTTTAAAAAGAGATTAATGTTTGAATCAGTAAATTAGGAAAGCAGATTACCATCAGTGATGCAATTGGGCATGATCTAATCCACTGAGGCCCAGAATAGAACAAAACAACTTAGAATGGGTCAACTTGCTTATAGTAATGGAGCTGGTACATCCATCTTATCCTGCTCTCAGATACTGGCACTACAGGTTTGGGAGTCTTCAACTTGACCTTGAATGCCACCAGTGGCTTTCCTTGCCTTCATCTTACAGACCAGATTGTGTGATTGCTCAGGCTCCTAAATATCATGAGAAAATCCCTTATAATAAATCTCTTTATTTACACACACACACACACACACACAAACTCACATACACACATACACAAACACCGTATTTCTGTTTTATCTGTGGACTCTAACTAATGGAAATTTTGATAAAGAGAGTGGGGTCTAGAGAAACAAAATTAAATGACGACTTTCCTAAATTGGTTCTGGAGTTTCTGTAATTGGCTTTCTAATCAGATGTGATGTAAAGGTGTTAATTAGTTCATTTTGTACTCTTACTGTGAGAGCATTAATTGGGATAAGCTGAGGGATGTGCAGGAGGTTCCAATGAGGCTGCAGTCATTGAGTTCCTAAATTCTGATAAGTTTTCCTTGTCATTGGAAGATATATCCCCACTCTTACTGGAAGCAGCCTCCACCAAATCCATGACAATTTCATTTCCACCACCACTGGTATTGGCCTATCCACCATGATGGTATTCATCTTCCAACCTGCATCAGAGGAAGATTGGCCATATTATTGCCTGAAGTGAGTTCCCCTGAGGCAGTTATCTTGCAAGATAATGCTTACTCTCCTCAGGACCCACCCCCATATTCCCTCTTTCCATTACCCCTAAAATAGACACAAATTTCAGTAGACTCCTAAAAACAGAAACAAAGTGTGACTGTATGTTATACTCTAAATGAAGTACTTAAGTTTTTTAAGTTATATAAGCAAAAATCTAGGAGATATGTGATGGAATGGATACTAAAGGTGTGGGATAATGGCAGAAAGAACATGAAGTTGCATCAGGCTAAATTTATTATATATCATATGGGCTCACTAAGCAGAAATTTGACAGTTAATATAGTAGGAATTTACATAGTATCAAAGGCCCTGCAGTTTGCTTTGTTTGTTGGCTGAAATATGCATTCAAAGATGGCCTACTGTGAGTGAATTGGAAATGGCCTGCCTCAGCTTAGTACTAAGAAGGAACTCAAAGGCTTAAAGGGAATGGCTTTTTAGAATTAATTTGCTATTTAAGACCTACTCACTCACATTGGTAAGGATCAGAAATCATGACTTTCACCAAACTGTAAGAAATAAATTTTTGAGGCAAGTCCTAGCACCCTTGAAGAGCTCTGTGTGTTTTTGTTTAGTTTGTGTTTCCCAGAAGAGAGGAATGCTGAGCTCTCTGACGGGTAGATTACACTGGACAGCTTCTACTATGGAAGGGGCAGTATTTTTCTTTATTGGACTAGATACTTTGGATATGAATTTTCCCTTCTCTGCATATAATACGTCAGTCAAAATTACCAACCACGGGCTTAAATGATCGGCTAATGATTATGGAATTCACTGGTCTTAAAATATTCTCTAATGCTTTGGTTTGTATGCTTTTTCCCTTCCAAAATTAACCCCCCATGGAACAGCATTGGTAGACGTGGCCTTTGAGAGGTGACTGAGTCATGAGTTTCATAACTAGAATTAGGTGTCCTTATAAAAATAATTTGACAGAAAGAGTTCACTCCTATTGCCCTTCTGCCCCTCACTAACTGATGAAAAATTCTTTCTCCCCTCTGGAGAAGTAGCATCAAGGCACCATCTTGGACTCAATGAGTGGCTGTCAACAGACAACCAAACCAGCTGATTCCTTTATCTTGAAATTTTCATTCTCAGAACTGTAATGACTTTTTGCTTTTTATAAATATTTGGTTTCAGTTATTTTGAAATAGGAGTAAAATATGCCTAAGTCATTTATTATCCTGAAGCTAGTTCAATAAAATGGCAAAATAATCTTTTGAAGATTCAGTTTCAGTGCCCCCTCACTTCCTACACCTCGCAGGCTGGGACAGCGTTCTCCAGGAAACTATAAACACTTTCAGTTAGTATCTAATATACAGTGCTGTTTCTCTGAAAGCTATGATTCAAGAGGCAAGGAATTAAGACATGGAAATGGGAGTGGCACCACTCACTATTACCCTGGTGACCCATTAGCAAAATAGTTTTTCACCATAACATTATGCTCTGATGCCCTAAAGATCTTATTTCCAGAGTGAGAACTGCTTTTACCAGGAAACACAACAAAGATTCCTTTGATGAAACTTAAGACTGGTATTCAAGCACTTTGGGCACCTTATGCTGCTAAAATCAGCAGGCAAAAAAGGAAGTTATGCTGTTTGCTGCGGGGTGATTGTTCCTGACTACGAAGGGGAAATTGGACTATTATTCCACAAGAGAGGTAAGGAAGAATACATCTGAAGTGCAGAGATCCTGCAGGATGTTTCTTGGTATTAGCAAGCCCTGTGATTAAGGTCAGTGGAAACAGGCAGCTCAGTAACCCAATTCAGGCAAATATACCATTGGCTCAGGCACTTTAAGAACTGAGGTTGTGTTACCTGACTAGTAAAGTTCCACCCGTGCTGAAGGCAAAGGATAATAGAAGAAAGTAGTTCTACATCCCAGCTGTGACTATGTGACTATTCCCAGCTATTACAGAAGTGGGAACTATACATGTTATAAATATTTCTTGCATTTTGTTATGAATACATTTGTGTATACCTATACAGATATTAAGCAAGTAGCAAATACATTTTGTAATATACATTTATTAAGCAAGTACATCTCTCCCTCTCTATACATGTACTAATTAAGTATATTTTTCCTCTTTTTTCCTCAGGTAGTGTAGGATATATTGACTTTGTATCATTATTTAAGCATTAGTAATTTTATATCCAGGTATTTAAGTTGTAGGATATCAGAAGGGTAAACATTAATCAAGGACTTTACACCCCCTTCTGAGGAAGGAATTAGCACATTTTCAATTGTACACGAAGTAGTTGTATTATGCCAGGCAGAACTATGACTTTGATAGTGCCTTTATTTAAAAATTAAGCATGCTTGAGGAGATGCATATGGGTGCAAGGTGACAAGGGATAGACCTGTGGGGCACCTCAATTTACATTCTAAACAACAGTGAACACAAGTTTCCTTTTCTTCACATCCTCACCCATTTTTGTTATATCTTGTCTTTTTGAGAACAGCTATATTATTTAATCTTTAGATGAAGGGAACAGAAGAAAGTGTAACACAAAGATAGATCAAGAAAGAACAATTTTGTTTTTGTTGTGGTACAAACTTCTGAAATTAATATTATATACTATTTACTTAATTGCTTCTCAAATAGCAATAATCATGCACTACAGTCTGCCAATTTTACAAGTAAAATTTTTTTGAGACAGAGTCTCACTTTGTTGCTCTCCATACAGTGCCATGGTGTCACAGCTCACAGCAACCTCAAATTCTTGGGTTTCAGTGATTCTGTTGCCTCAGCCTCCCAAGTAGCTGGGACTACAGGCACCTGCCACAAAATCCAGCTATTATTATTATTTTTTTTTTTTTAGTGACGGAATATCTCACTCTGGCTCAGGCTGGTTTCAAACTAATGAAACCACCTGCCTCAGCCTCCCAAGTGCTGGGATTATAGGTGTGAGCCTACACGCCCAGCCTACATACATATTATAAGATAAATGTGTACAGAAATTATAGGTACTCAAAAAATATTATTCAGTGAAATCACGTGTATCATTTTCTTTTTCTGTATCAATACTTTATTGTATTATTAATAGTAGGTTAACCTGTTTTAAACATGGACGATACCATTAGTTATTATTTTTCTTTTTCAAGTCTTGTAATTTTCAGTCTAAGTACTATATAAAGAAATAAATCAATCCTTCAAACACTAAAGAGATAAAATTTATACAACAGGTTGAAACTGCTGTACTCACAATAACAATATGTTGTTTTGACTTGGAAACTGAGAAAAAAATACCTGGGGGTGTCAGTATTGGAGAGTACATGCGGACTAGATACTATATTCTTACATTGCCACTGCTCTGACTACAGACACACTTTAAAGTGAAATTTGTAGATAAAGAGTATTTGAAGAGAAGATAAACTACAATCCTTTAACACACTTTAGGCAAATGACAATATTTGATCACTTGGTGAAGTCTCCATGAAAATTACAGACTTAAGAATAGACTGAAATCATAGTTCTGAGAAAATAATTTAGAGCTGATATACTTACACAGCATATTAGAAACAAAATGGAATGACCTGTATGCTCAAATACTATTTTTTCAAGATTAATTTTTAAGGAATACTAGATTATTTTTAAAAATATTTTCTATCACAGAGTAAGAGGGAAATATACATACATTCTGCCATGCTTTCTTTTCATTGATGTTTTCATAAGCCCCATGTGTATAAATCCGTCCCACTGCTGCTCAAATCTATGGAATAGGTAGTGAGAACCAAAAATATAATCATCAGATATCATTTCAAGTAATTTCTTTCAAAAATTTCTACATAGATAAGTGTATGTGTGTGTATTTTTTTTTTGGAGAAAGGTATCACTCTGTCACTGGAGTGGGCTGACATGCTTCCAGCTCACTACACCCTCCAATTCCTGGGCTTAAGTAATCCTTCTGCCTGAGCTTCCCCAGCAGCAAGGACTATAGGCATGCACCATCACCCCAGATAAGTTTTCTCTTTTTCTCTAGAGATAGTGAGTCTCACTACATTGCCTAGGCTGCTCTCAAATTCCTGGGCTTAAGTGATCCTTCTGCCTGAGCTTTCCAAGTAACAAGGACTATAGACGTGCACTACCATCCCAGATAAGTTTTCTCTTTTTCTCTAGAGATAGTGTTTCACTATGTTGCCTAGGCTGCTCTCAAATTCCTGGGCTTAAGTACATCTCCCACTTCTACCTCCCCCAAAACTGAGAGTAGAGGGATGAGCTAATATTCCTGGCTCAAAGATAGATTTTTATTACATTTCTTTAGGGGAAGAAAAGTGCCACACTATACCTTTAAAATAGAGGCTTTTCTCTTCACTATTTATCATGAAAAAATATGATTGGATAGGAATTATGAACTTTTACCTTGCTGTACCCATGGATAAATTCCAAATAGCCATCGACTTAATCTTAATGATGCTTAATATTGAGCCTTCTCTTTACCAAGTACTGGCAGCGCTGCAAAATAAATTTACCAATACTTTTCCTGAATCCAAGAAAACAGTTATATGTTTAGGAAAGAATAGTGGAGGAGAAAAGGCAGAACACTGACATTTTTAATATTTTCAAGGATGAAAAGGATCATCTAAAATATATTCTATGAATGAGATGGATACTCAAAAGTGACAATAAATATAGATCTAATAAGTATTGGCACACTTCATGGATAGAAATGCTGACAGAAGTTGATACAAAAAAAATAACCAAAAATTGAAAGAATGAGCTATGTTAGAACTTTCTGAAAACTACAAAGAAGATAATTTGACAATTCAAAATGAGAATTTTAAATTTCCAACTAATCTAATTATGCACAAAAAATATATTGAGATGTGACAAAAACTCTATCTTGATAATATTGTAGAATACTCTCCAATCTTTTCCCATGAACATGTCTTCTTTTTTTCTCTTCAATTTAGGAAAATTTTGCCTATTGTTTTCTTTTGGATGAAAAAATAAAAGAGTGATCTTTGTTAGTACTGGATACCTTAACATGTTGCATAGAATTATTGATGCCATTGGATTTTATTTTGTTTTATTTATTTATTTATGTTTTTTTTGAGACAGAGTCTTACTATCTTACCCTCGGCAGAGTGCTGTGGCATCCCAGCTCACAGCAACCTCAAACTCTTGTGCTTAAGGGATTCTCTTGTCCCAGCCTTCCAAGTAGCTGGGACTACAGGCACCTGCCACAATGCCCAGCTATTTTTTGTTGCAGTTGTCATTGTTATTTTAACTGGCCCATGCTGGGTTCGAACCCACCAACTTCGGCCTATGTGGCTGGCACCGTAACCACTGTACTACGGGTGATGAGCCAGTTTTATGTTATTGTTTTTTTTTAACAAAATATTAAACATTTCTTTAAAAGAGTAGTAACCTCTACAGTTTAGTTTTCATTTCAACTTGGCAATAACAGTAAAAGACACTGGAGCTAATAAGAATTTTTTACTTGAACACACAGGCAAGTAATCAAAATAAGAAGTAATTATAGATCTTATTTTTTCTCAATACTTGTAATGATTCTATAAACCTAAATTTAAACGATATAAATAAAGTTATAGGCATTTTTTTTCTCTCACCCATCCATCTTTACTAAAGCTTTTTGCTGAGATATTGGTGTATGTGCATAACCAAGCTATGTTATGTGCACATAACATAGCCAAAGATCCAGTGGTAGGACGTTTGTCCAGTAGACGTATGTAGCTTGGAAAGGATTATTTTCTATTCATGATCAAAATTTTCCAAGTCAAACATCTTTTTGATATTTCAAACTAAATCTAAAAAAAAAATAGAGCAAATTTATTGTCACAATATGGAAATTAGATTGTTGATGATGGTTTGGTATCTGGAACCAGCACAAACTCATAGTGATAAAGGGTGGGTGGCACCCCAGCCAGGTTGGGGGACTTGAGGGGAGGACCTGCTGCCTCCACCATGGCAGTGTTACTGACAGGATAGCCAGTAGAGGAACCACTGGGTTGGAGGGTAGGTGGGTGGGTGGGGCACAGGAGACTGCAGTAGCCAGAAAGGCCACACAACTTCTAGGGAGAAATTTTCTCCCTCCCCTTGCATTTATGTCTGAACAGGGAACCCCCCAATTTCCTAGACCTGGCCAATTATGAAATGTAAGTTTCTTAGCCCTGGTCAATTTCATGTTGGTTTTCTAGACGTGGGAACAAAAGAGATTGTGTCCATTCATTTGTTACCAAGTCCTGACCAAATGTAAATACAGAGGACCCTTACATCTATATATACCTTTGGACAAAGAACCCAGGCAGAAAGAGCTTTCTTCCCATTAGGGTTTTTATATCTCCCAGGACCTCTGGTGTTGTTTCTATGTGTTCTTTTCTATAAAATAAATCCTGTCTTACTGCTGATCTATGCTCCAAGTATTCATTCTCTCAGTCATCCAGACCAAGCACCTACTGAAGATGAAGTTCTGGTATTAATAGCATTACTGAATATTTACAATGGCTGTGATCCATAACTCAAGTAAAACTCATCAACAGAGAAAGGATATGAATTCACAGAGCTTATAATTAAGATATTTTGAGTTAGATATAATTATTTCTTTTATTTAGTAATCATTTTCCTGTGTGTAAAAATTCCTGATTCTATGCATTGAAGTTATACTGATAAAATTAAGTAAATGTAAAAAAGTGCCTAGTTTATTTACTAATCATGTTCACTTTCCTTAATTGAAGTCCAGAGACTAGGCACAAATTTTTGTTTTGGGAAACAAAATTTTCCACTAGAGTTTTTATATTGTTTTTTAAAAAGAGACAAGTCTCTGTCTCAAAAAATACAGTAAAGTCTCAGGATATAAATCAATGTCCATAAATCAGTAGCCTTTGTATATCCCAATAACAGCCAAAATGAGAAGCTAATCAAGGACACAATCCCCTTCACAGTAGCTTCAAAGACAATGAAAAACTAGGAATATACCTAACAAAAGAGATGAAGGACCTCTATAAGAAAATATTATGAAACCCTAAGAAAAGAAGTATCAGAAGATATTAATAGATAAAAGAACATACCATGCTCATGGCTGGGAAGAGTCAACATTGTTAAAATCTCTTTACTTCCCAAAACAATCTACAGATTAAATACCATCCCTATTTAAATACCAGTATCATACTTTCAAGACTTAGAAATAATAATTCTGCATTTTGTTTGGAACCACAAAAACCCCTCATAGCTACAGCAGTCCTTAGCAATAAAAATAAAGCCATGGGCATCAGTCTACTAGACTTTAGGCTATACTACAAGGCCATAGTAATCAAAACAGTGTGGTACTGCCATAAAAATAGAAACATAAGCATCTGGAACTGAATAGAAAACCAGAAGGTGAAACTAATATCTTATAGACACCTAATCTTTGATAAACCAAACAAGGGACTTAATTAGACAACCAAAGCTAATAGACAACCTACACATTGGGAAAGGATATTTGCATCTTTTTTTTTTCTTCTTTTGAGACAGAGCCTCAAGCTGTCCCCTTGGGTAGAGTGCTGTGGCATCACAGCTCACAGCAACTTCCAACTCCTGGGCTCAAATGAGTCTCCTGCCTCAGCCTCCTGAGTAGCTGGGACCACAGCCACCTGCCACAACACCTGGCTATTTTTTTGATTGCAGCCGTTATTGTTGTTTGGTGGGTCCAGACTGGATTCGAACCCACCACCTTAGGTGTATGTGGCTGGCACCTTAGCCACTTGAGCCACAGGCACTGAGCCAATATTTGCATCCTTTGAGTTGGACAAAAGTTTGACAACTAGGATCTACCAAGAACTAAAATTAATCAACATGAAAAAAGACAACAATCCCTTATAATCAACAGGCAAAACAGATGAAATAGAAACATCTCTAAAGAAGACAGATGAATGGCTAACAAACATACAAAAAATGCTCATCCCCTTAATTGTTAGAGAAATGCAAATCAAAACTACCCTGAGATCATCTAACCCCAGTGTGAATGGCCCACATCACAAAACCTCCAAAGTGCAGATGCTGACGAGGAGAGAAGGGAACACTTCTATACTGTTGGTGGGATGTTGAACTAACACAATCTTTTAAGAAGGAATTATGGAGAATGCTCAAAGAACTCCCATTTGATCCTACACTACCATTACTGTGCATCTACCCCGAAGAAAAATGAATCCTTTTACCATAAGGACACCTGCACTAGACTGTTTATTGCAGTTCAATTTACAATCTCCAAAAAGTGGAAACAGCCTAAATGCCCACCAACCCAGGAATGGATTAACAAGCTGTGGTATATGTATACCATGGAATACCATTCAGCTATTAAAAAAGATGGAGACTTTACATCATTTGTATTAACCTGGATGGAAGTGAAACACATTCTTCTTAGTAAAGCATCACAAGAATGGAGAAGCAAGAATCCTATGTACTCAATCCTAATATGGGGACGATTAATGACCATGTTTTAGTACATGGTGGAGGGTGGAGGAAGGGGAGAGTAGAGAGATGGAAGGAGGGATAAGGCTGGGAGGTCATGGTATGTGACATACCTGTATAGGGGTGGGACACAATTATAAGGAAAAAAAGAGACAAGGTCAAATTATATTGTCTTGCAAACACTAAGATTATTTATGAGTGATCATAATCCCTAAATTAGCATAACTCTACAGACTTCTAAAATTCTAAAATAAAATTAACAAACTCTATATTATGGAAAGCTTAATGGTAATTCCAAATTAGTCTAAAATAATAGTAAAATTATTCTATTTTTAAAAACTTTCTATATAGTTAAAATAACAATGTTAAAACTATAAGCTCTAAAACTAAATTCATTTTGCTCATGCCCAGGAGGCATTCATACTTCATCACATATTTGATGACAGCTGCCTTTGCAGATTAACTATTTCATTTTTCCACAACAACAAAACAAGAAAAAGCCATGAGGAAAGCAACACCAACAAGAAACACTCTATGTGTGAAAAGCTCATCAATCTCAGATATTCTTAAGGGGATACCTATGCATTTTTACCTTTCAAATAATCTCTTTTCTGTATTATTTTCTGGAAATTTTATGATATGGCAATAGCATTCTTCCTTCTTCATTATGTGGGTCAAGGCGACTAAAACTTTTTTTTTCCTTATGTTATATGAGATAATTAACTTAAAAAAGAAATTAGCAAGAAAATGGATGAAAAAACAAAAATAAATGTTTTTGAGCTACCACATAGGGTTAAAGAATAAGTCCTTCATTCAATTTGACTGGATCTCTTTATATGAGAGTGGGATTTTGGTTTTAATTTTTTGCTGTTCATTATTTAGTTTTTACATTTAACTTGTTTCAGGCAATAATTCTATGGGATTAAAATGTACACAGAGAGCTTCCTCATTTATAACAGCAATACATTATAATATTATTTGATTCATTGGAATTCATTTCA
Source organism: Galagoides demidoff (assembly GCA_963574575.1). Taxonomy (NCBI): domain Eukaryota; kingdom Metazoa; phylum Chordata; class Mammalia; order Primates; family Galagidae; genus Galagoides; species Galagoides demidoff. The sequence goes on along the minus strand of CAUYQV010016751.1, from coordinate 4,905 downwards.
ACATTCTCTTGCTGAAGGATATTTGGATTAATTAATTTAATTTTTTTGTTGTTGTAAATGATGGCTCAATGAAAGGCCTTAATGAGAAAAAAAATTCGTAAACTATTTCTGAGTTAAAGAATGAATCATTTTTTGTAACTTTAATATTAAAATTATAATTACAATGAAACTGAAACATCCATCTTACAGATACAGCATTTTAACTACCACAAGCATATAAGAGAATGGCTTTTTCCCAGCACTCTCAGCCACAGAGCTTATCATCAGTTATGTTTCTGTAACAGTCAAATGGAGTAACAGGGACCAGATAAATGTCTTGTTCCAGCTTTCTTTTGATTTGTGTTAGTATGATCTAGTTTTCAATCATTATTCCATATACCCAAAGTGTCTTTATACTTACATTTATATTTAAAGTGGGTTTCTTGTAGGTGTAATACAACTGGGCTTTGTTCTAATTTCTATTTCCTCACCACCAACAAAGCAAAAATTTTTTCAGGGGAGGGGAGATACTGGCAATAGATGTATCAATGAAGTGCTGCTTTATATTGTGCAATTTGCTATATCATGTCTTGAAGAATAGTGCATGATATACACACTGTCATGAAGTAATACAAGTGTGATTTATGATTCATGATTTACATAATTATTTTAATAATCTAACGTCTATCCTAACTGTATTACATTGCAAAGGAAGATAATTTTGTTCCCCTTTAGGACATCAGGCATTTACATTGCAACTTGTAGAAATACTAGTGGAAATACTATTAGGCATGAGTCATGGGGTTCAGTATTACATTCTGAATGTTGGCTCTTTTACCCCATTTCTGAATAGTTAGTCTTAGCAAAACAGTGAATTTGAACAGGAAGTATCAGAATCTGTTATTTTCAGATGCTTCCTATATTTATGTATGTACTATCTTAAGTAAAAGGTGGCAGGAGGGAAAGACGTCCAATAAAACTCTATTATAAAAAACTTTTTCACAGATGTGTCTATTTTTAATTAGTAGGTTCAGGCAATTCAGATCCATTATTAGGTGAGATAATTTTTTCAACACAATTCATGAAAAGCATACAAATAAACCTGTTTGTTTTCTTTCCTGAGTTTAATTTAGAGAGACTTCTTAGTTATAATACTAATGTTCTTGATTTTTTAAAAACTGCTATTTTAGAAAAATAAGCTCATATTTGAAGAATTTAAGTGTTTCAGATAAAGAGAATAAAGAAGTTCACTGTTTGGGTCAGTATTGAAAAACTAGCATATTTCTATCTTTATCAGAACTATGTTGTTAACACCATTCCACCTTTTAATCTTCAGATAATGCTAAGAGATGGAATCTCAATTAACCTCCTACAAAATGTCTGACATTTAGTCTACAATCCATTCAAGGTGAATAACTGTACTACAGTTGACATGATGGCAATTTTTCATAACTTTTCAAAATCAAAATGTAAGATTATTTCACAAGTGTTCTTAGTTTTGTTATGCATTATTTATTTATTTATATATACATAGCATACATATATATTAATATACTAATGAAATATACCTTATACATGTAAACTGTGGTTAAAATAAGTTTTCACCTTAAGAAACACTGTTTTGTTTCTTCTTTATAACAAAGATGTGCAGGATAATTTACTGAGAAATATTATTTAGCATATTGTCTGTAATAGCTTTGAAAATGTATTGATCTGCTGATTGCTTGAATAATTGGTTAGATTTGATGTCAATTAAATGTCATAATCCATTGATATACTGAGTCTGTACACATATTAAATACTTATGCACATATTACTTATCTGGCTTATAAGAAAAAAGCAAAAAAAAATCATTTGGATTTATAACTGTGATATCAGAGGATCACCAGCCTGTGGCTAAAGATTACTGATTTTTAGGAGATTTTATGACCTGAGGAAGCCTTCTCTATTATTTACAACTGGTTGGCAAACTTATCCCATACCGGCATACTTTTTTTTTTCAGACAGCTCATTCTCACTTTCTGTAGAACACTTGATTATCCCCAAAATAATATATTCATTTATTCTAAACTCCTTTAATTAGATAACTAAAGTTTTACTCAATATTTCAATTGTGGCATATTATCAGAAAGACTAGTACCATTGCATCAGTTCTAAACACACTTATGTTAATATAGTAGTTGACTGAGCTGTAAAATTTGTAATAATTCCATCTGACTTTTCACTGAAAATTAGTAATTTTTACTTTATGGTCAACTTTTACTAATATTTTGGAAATATTATGAATAACTTATCTTTGTTATTAGCACATTTCCTAACTTCAAGCTTTATGCTGAAAATTGTTTTTATTTTACTTTTCATTGTTATATAAGGTTGTCACTAGAAGTGTGGAATAAAACTCCCAAATCACAGAAAATAAAATATTGAATAAAATAAATGTATCAATCGTTAATAAGAATTGGCTTTTCTAATTTAAATTTTGACTCTTTGCATTATAAAATAAAATTAATTTGTACATTTACTAATGACATGAAATATACTAAAGACATATTTAATCTTAAGTACATTTTGAATCAATCTAAATATGTATGCAATTTAATCATGATATAATTTGACTCCACTATATTAATCACTAATTTAATTTTTTCAGTATGCAAAATAAAACAGATATTTTATTCTGATTATATTGAGGATTGGTCAAAATATTTTCTACATAGAGTGACACACGGTACTGCATGACAATAAATCATCAAATTGGGAAATTATAATTAATGAAAATTTTTTCCATTATATTTATTAATATTATGATTGCTATTATTTAATGAACCATTGCTGACTCTATAGTTTGAATTAAATAGCAATGATAATACAATGTCTATCAGGCCAGGAATAATTGTATCTATAGACAGACATTTATTTCTTAGGAACTATGACAGGGATCATAATGTAAATACTTAGAAAAATCAGGTTGGTAATGCCAACAAATGAAAGAGAGCAGGCAAAAAATATAAGGTCCATGATATTCTTCTCTTGTTTCAGTTCTTAAGGGGAATGTTTTCAACTTTTCCCCATTTAGCATGATGTTGTTGGCTGTAGGTTTGTAACATATGGCTATTACAATTTTGAGATCTGTTCCTTCTGTGATAGTGTATTGAGAGTTTTTATCATGAAAGGGTGATGAATTTTGTTGAATGCATTTTCTGCATCTATTTAGGTGGTTGTCTGGTCTTTCTTTTTGCTTCTGTTTGTGTGGTGAATCTCACTTACTGATTTATAAATAAATGTGGTGAAGCTTCTTCACATCCCTGGTCATGGGAAATTATTTTGTAGCTTCCTATTGAATTCAGTTTGGTGCCCACTGTCATCACTTCTATCACACATACTTCTGGAAGGTCTACCCAGAGCAATCAGACAAGGAAAAACATAAAAAAGTATCTAGACAAGAAAGAGGAGGTCAGGCTATGACTTTTCATTGCTGTCATGATCTGGTATCTAGAAAAAAACTTTGAAGACTCCACCAAGAAACTTCTGAAACTGAGAGATAAATTCAGCAAAGTTTCAGGCTACAACATCAATGTACGTAAATCAGTAGGCTTTCTATGTACTAATAACAGTCAAGCTGAGAGTCAAATCAAAGACTCACTACCATTAATAATGGCTACAAATAAAATAAAATACCTAAAAAATAATTTAACCAAGAAGAAGAAATATCTCTCCAGAGAGAACTGTGAAGCACTGGTGTAACAAAATCAGAGACAAGAAACAATGGAGAAATGAATTTTGCTCATGAATCTGTACATTCAACATTCTTAAAAAGTCCACACTACCCAAAGTGATTTAAAGATTCAATGCAATTTCCTTCTAAATGCCAATGTTATATTTTACAGCTCTAGACAAATTAATTATATGCTTTATTTGGAAACAGAGAATAGCCCATGTAGCCAAAGAAGTCCTAAACAAGCAAAAAGAACAAATCTGGAGGCAGCACATTACTAGAGTTCAAACTATACCTTAAGGGTATAGTAACCAAAACAGCATGATACTGGTAGAAAAACAGAGGCAAGGACCAATAGAACACAGTAGAGACCCAGATGTAAAACCATGTACTTATAGCTAACTCATCTTTGACAATACAGGCAACAGTGCATGTTGAGGAATGAAGTTCTATTCAGTAAATCATACTGAGTAAATTGGAGAGCACCATGCCAAGGAATGAAACTGGACACTTACTCCTTATACCTCTGAAAAAATTAATTCAGGATGGATAAAAGATTCAAATGTAAGGCATGCATGAAATCCTAAGAATTTTAGAAGAATATACTCTTCTAGATATTAGACGAGGTAATGAATTTGTGACTAAGACCCCAGTGACAGTTATAGCAACAACAAAAATAAATAAGTGATATTTGATTATACTAAAAAGCTTCTGCACAGCTAAGGAAATAATCAAGAGAGTAAATTGATAACCTACAGAATGGGGGAAAATATTTGCAAACTAAACATCTGATAAGAGTCTAGTATCTAGAATCTACAAAGAACTCGAACACATCAGAAGAAAAAACAACTCCATTAAAAATTAGGTAGATGACGTGAACAGAAATTTTCAAAAGAGGGTAGTCAAGTAAACAACAGACATATGAAAAAAAATGCTCAACATCGCTAATCATTAGGGAAGTACAAATTAACACCACATGAGATATTACCTTACTCCGGTTAGAATAGCTTTCATTTAAAAGTCCAAAAACAATACATGCTAGCATGGATACAGAGAGAAAGTAACACTTAGGCATTGTTGGTGGGACTGCATATTAGTTCAACTTTTATAAGAAATAATATGGGGATTCCTCAAAGAACTAAAAGTAGACCTACCATTTGATACAGCAATTCCACTACCTGTAACCAGCCTAGGGAAAGAAGTCATTTTAT
>CAUYQV010016748.1:0-36862 GCA_963574575.1 Galagoides demidoff | reverse complement strand
ATGATCTATGTGCATATGACTTACTAAAATAAAATAAAAGGTAGATCATTTTCATGATGGTCATCTCTCTATACTTATAACTTACAGTATTGTAACCCCTTCCTCATTTACAGAAAATTTAATATACATATGATTTTACTTGTTATTCAGTATTTGGCTTACTTATTACATGACATGGTCTGAAGCAATGTCTGAAATTAAAGAAAATATTAACATGTTGCTAGGTCTTATAGTCAGTTCATTTCCATCCACATATCATGGCAGTTGTCTGTTCCATGAAGAAAATATTCTCATGTTTTCCACACCAGTGTTGCTGTAACACCCGAGCTCTAACAAAAGAGGTATCAAAGTCATTCTGGAGTCTAGCACCGTTAGCATTCCTCCTAAACAGATGCCATTTAACTTAATGAGAAATGCATTTCCTCTGTCCATTTATTTCCCCTTTAAGTGCTTATCTTCTTTTCTAAAGCTGCTGCAAGGCATGTGGGCAGCCAGCAGATTGAGAATTTAGAAGGATTTGCACTTCTTATATCTGAAACCGAATTGTTCTTTACCAACATTCTAAAAGTACAGAGATCTATGATTGTGCTGTGCTCTCAGTCTTCTTTCCTCGCGTCTTAGTGACTTCTATAATGTTCCTACCAAAGTGGTTCATTCAGTAATCTAATAACTTCAGTGTCAACTTTTCAGCCTCATTTATGTTTTGATAAATTATTTGGATCTTTTTTTTTTTTTTCTGTTAAGGAATGAATGTTCAGGTACCATTGTTATGGCTGAAAGGAAACCAGGTACCCTATTACATCTCAGGTAGAAGCTGCATTGCAAGTGTTTGAATGCCTTTTTTATATTTAGATGATTGAAGTTCACAATAAAGAAATCACAAATTCTGAGAAATTATGTAGCTGTTGAAATGGAGCTGCCATTTTCTAAAGCATGACACCCATTTCTTGTCGTGAAATTTTATTCAAGACGCTGAACGGCAAACCACAAAGAATGAGATATTGGCAAAAGGGGATGCTAGAGAAAGAACAACAATGAAAAAACTCCTGATGGATTCCTTAATCATATAAGTCACTGGTGAACAATAAGGCACTGTTAAGATTGCTTTAGAAATTAGGTCTTGACCTGACTTTTTGAAAAATAGTACAAAGTAAATTGAAAACATAAATGGATACGTGCTTTTGAGAGAGGTTGGGAGAACTGCCTTTCAGGATAATGAAGATGAAGGATGTTCATCCTATCAAAGACAAACATTAAAATTAATGACACCTATTCGAAAAAGGATGAATTGTTCAATTTTTAGAGTATACATCATCTATTTGTGTCATCAGTATGTATATAAGGCATGTGTCTCTATTCACACAATTATTTGACTAAGATGGGGACAAGCAGCGGGGAGAGCACACAGGTCATTTGGGGGTTCACATCTGCCCTGACAACAGCAGACACGTGGGAGAAGTGGTCTGCTCATAACAGTTGGCACACCTACCAGTGCTAACCTCTTGGGCCCTACCAGGCCAGTTTTCCTCCCAGGGTTTTTGCTCTGCTCCTAGCTTCTTCACTCAACTTTCTCTTCTTTGTGCCAGCTTTCCCCTTTTTGGCCTTTTCACCACCTGTCTGGCTCCAGATTTATGGATATTTTCTTCCAGCGCCCGCCAGAGACTGCTGAGCTAGCACAATGCATAGCTGGAGGGAAGGCTCCCTGGCCTTCAATCTCAGTCATTAACATTCAGCACCACTTACCAAACCGCCAACTACTGCATCTTTTATTATTGCTTTGACCACTTTTTATTTTATTTTTTTGGCCTATTGTTTTCTAAAGTTTTTGAAGCCAAACTTAAAATAATATCTGATCCATAGGTACGGCCATGACCTGGTGCTAGTAGGAGCAAGGGGTGCTTCAGTAGCAGGAACAGAGTGGCCTGGTGACTTAGCATTTGCACAAACCATATTTATTAGAAACACACACATTAAAGAGAATAGTTTTCAGTCAATAGACAAAAGCTAAACAATTTACAAACCAGTGATACTCCGAGCCTCATGATGATAATTATTAAACTTAACACATCAAATAAGAAGAATCAAAATATCCTGATACACAGGATGGTATAAAGTTGGCATTATTTAAATTTTTCTGGATTATTTGGTGTTGTACAAAGTGCCTTGTTTTGTTTTGTTTTTTAATCTGAGAGATCTCAGGATAGTGACTGTGACTTAGGACTCTGCACTGAGTGCTGGCTTCATGAAGTCACTTAAGCACGCTGAGCTACGGTTTCTGCATCTCTGAATTTGAAGTAAAATCTACCTTGTAGAGTTGTAAGAGTGTCTCCTTTCACTCATTAAATATACCCTGATATTTTAAAAAGAGTATTTAAGCTAGTAAACTAGCACATATTAGGCACTCAATAATATATTTAGTATTATGAAACTAAAAATTCTACAACATAGCACGTATAAGCATGCATATAAGTAGCATGTGATAGTTTACAATTACTATGATATATGGTATATAATATTATACTGGTAATATTAGAAACAGTTTCAAACATAATGAGGAACTCTCCCCACACAGGCAGTGTTTGACATTTCATCACTCTTTCTATTTCTTCCTTATTTTCTCACTCATAAATCCCTCTACATTCTCATTGCTAAGGATGCTGAAAGCCTGTCTAGAGCCTCAATTTCTATGAAGAAAAAAAAGGGGGGGGAATAGGGAAATCTCTACACTCTGTAATGCATCCTAAGAAGAATGAATATTTTTCAAAATATGATACTATCCCTTCCAATCTGCTTGTATTTCACCTAAAGGGACATTAGTATAGAAAAATCAGAGAGAAGTATTGTTTGACATGAGAACCTGTTTCAACCCCCGACTAGTCTTCCCGTGAAACACTATTCTCTCTCTACTTGTGTCTCAAACTCCACTCTGCCTTTACATGGATACCTGTGCTCATGCCAGTTTATACCACATTGGTTGAATTCTCTTGACAACATAGCCCTGATCATAAAATTGGAATAATAAGGTAAAAAGTTAGCCTTCTTACTTTTCTTGTGCTAATGAATGTGTTGATTTTGCAAGCCTACCCTTGTGTACTTCCTCTCTACATCTTCCATAAGAAGCCTCTCATCTCCTCAATTTTGCTATACCTATTGGAATTGCCTACTTAACTGACATCACTCCAAGTCTTTCTTTTTTAGCTGATTATTTTACTGTTTTAACTTTAGATACTTAATATACCTGGGAATCAGTATATTTGCAAAGTTTTGAATTACTCCAGAAACAAATAGGCCTCAATTATGAAAAGATGGGAATGCAAATTGACTTATTTTCAAGATGATCTGTCTAGGATCACTTTGGTATTTTCCAGACCAAAAAAAAAAAAAGGTGTACCTTCATTTATAAAAATCCCTGTAAGTCCATATAGCATCAGAAAAGGTAGAAAACTCAACCGTATCAAACGAGAATTTCAGCTTCAGGAGTTGAAGCTTGTCGTGTCTGTGTGTGAGGGGGGGGAGGATACTCCATAACTCTCAACATAACAGCAGTTCCCTTCTGATCTTTCTCTTTTCCTCAAATATTAAATAAGAGTATCAAGCTGTTTTAATTCAAAAAGACCTCAGAGCTTTGGACCCCAGGTTATTTATTCTTTACAATAACTCTATGAAGTAGATTGTATTATCCTCATTTTAGAGATATGATACCAAGGCTTAAAAAGTTAGATTACTTACCTAGGTCAAACAGTTAATATGTAGCAGAGCCAGGATTTCAACTGAGGTGTATTTAGTACCAAAGCTTCCATTAATTCCATGAAATACTACTCTAGGGAAGATTATCAAAAGATTATTATTTTCCTCTAGGGAAACCACAAAGCAGGAGAAAAGCTTTAAAGGGGGTATAATATGGACATTTGCAAATGGAGAAAAATACATTTAAAAAAAAAAGGAGGGCCAGACCCAGTGTGGCTCACATCTGTAAGCTAAGGTGGGCAGATCACCTTGGCTCAGGACTTCGAGACCAGCCTGAACAAGAGTCAGACCCTATCTCTACTAAAACAGAAAAATGAGCACGGCATTGTGGTAGGCACTTGTAGTCCTAGGTATTTGGGAAGCTGAAGCCTGAGAAGCACTTGAGCAGAAGAGTTTGAGGTAGCCGTGAGTGATGATGATGCCATGGCACTCAATCCAGGGTATCAGAGTGAGACTCTGTCTCAAAAAAAAAAAAAAAAAAAAGTAAGTACAGACACAATTGTGGGAATGTTTCAGACATAAATGAAGAATAGCAAACCATTCAATTTGTTCATTTCACCTAGTATGAGGAAGAAAATTGAAGAAATTTTTGAAAAGGATGCTTGGGACAACCTGCCTTGAATGGCAGTTTGAGAAGTTTAGAATTTATTCCATGGGTCATGGGGAACCTATGAAGGGATTTGAGAAGAGGAATGCTTTTCTTTTCTTTTCTTTTCTTTTCTTTTCTTTTCTTTTTTTTTTTTTTTTTTGATACACAGTCTCACTTTGTCACCCTCGGTAGGGTGCCGTGGTGCCATAGCTCAAGTAGCTGGCACCTGCGACAGTGCCCAGCTATTTTTAGAGACAGGGTCTCACTCTAGCTCTCGCTGGTCTCAAGCTCATGAGCTCAGGTAATATGCCTGCCTCTGCCTCCCAGAGTGCTGGGATTACAGCCATGAGCCACCGTGCCTGGCAGGGAGTGCATTTCAAGAAAAACAATGTGTAAGAGTTTCACAAGGAGGAAACACAAGGAAAGAGATATAAGTTAGGGAGACCAGTTATCAGAGTAGTCTGACCATGGTAGTGAGGGATTTTAATGGGGTGGGATTATGAAAAATAGGGGAAAGGATATCTGCTGTATTTGGAAGAAGGTTAAACTTAGTGTCAGAAGTTATTCTGCAGGAGCCTCCCACCCATGTGTCTTTCATTAGCCCCTGAGTTGTGTGCAAGTTCTAGTCAACATTTAGCAGTTGTGAAAAATGAAAACTGTAAATTTTGATCCAGAAGCAAATAAAAACGTGAGCCAATTCTGTGAGGAGGTAGCACTATTCTAACTCAAAGCTAATGGCACTGAAAGTAAATATTATCCTGGGGATGGGGGTAAAGGAAACAACTACGAGAAAAACATGAAAATGAAGCTGACAGGTCAATCTACAGAATTAGCTTGGTTTATTTTAAGCTGATATTTCATCTTTGGAAAGAAAAAGAAATGAATGGTGGAAAACTTAAAGGACTATTTGGTGAAATATTAGGAAGGAAAAACAAGTCTAATGCTCTCGATTAGGTTAGGGACTCTGCTTCTGCGGATCACGTCATACCTCCTTTCCTTCTGCTATTAAAGTATAAATAAAATTGAAACCATACATATAAAGCAAACACAATTTAGGTAAAAGGCAATAACAGGGTATAAAATAAACAAGATAAAATAGCAAACTAAAAATTCAGACTAGATAAGAGGTAGCAAAAAAAGATAAGAATGAAACAAAAAAGATTAAAGAAGTTTAAAGTAAATAAACAAATATTGACTCAAGGGCAGCAGTAAGAAGACAGACTATTTAAGCTTGATGAATGTAGCCAGAACATCCTTTTTAAAAGGATGTAAATGTCCTACAGAGCTCAGAGCTCAGGGGACAAATTGACCTATCAATTTCCAGTAGTCACCCGACACATGTCATTCTTACTCCAAAGGTTCCACCACCCAAAGAGGGAGACCTCTGGCAAATAAACTCAGGTATGGAAACCCTGAGAGATCTGTCCCTTAGGGAGAAGGCTTTCATTTCCAACACCTGGGCTTCTGTCCATATTTAATAAACCGTTCCAATAGCAAAACTCCAGCCAATTTGTTTCTACGCTGGTTCTTCAAGTCAGCAGAGTCTCTCCTATCCATAATAAGGTACACGATAAGGTGGTAGATAGAGAATATTCAGCACCCAAATGAACATAGGGAAACACAGGAATGAAAGACTCAAAGAAGGTCTCCACATGACAAGCCTTCCTCCAAGGCTGTTGTAGATACCAGGGGAGCTTTAACAGTGTAAGATGCATTCCGTTCTGACATGTGAAGCCATTAATACTGAAGGAGAGCAGCTCTCCAATCACATAGAGACAAAACAGCAAGACAAACTATGAGAAAAACACGAATGTCTCTAGTTAATTCAGTTATTCAAAAGAATAACGCTTTGGGTGAATTTCACTAACAAATCTCATAGTCATTGACAAGTCAATGACTCAAAAATCCTGGTTAGTTCCCAACCACACAATAAAGCCCAAGCTCTGAACTGCACAAAGGGAAACCAAAAGCAGCCAACTCCATGGTGATTGGTTGTCGTCAGAGCAGACTTGGCCTCTGACTCTGCCACTTCCTGGCCGGCTGATCTCTGGAAAGATACTTCAACCTTCATGGACCACAGGTACTTCATCTGACAAATGGCGATATGCTACAGCATATCATGTAACCCATAGAAAGTATTAACCGTGTAAACCCAACAGTAATAACTGTGCTCCGTGACTATTTGCTTTTATTATTATTATTCTGATAACAAAGGCTTAAGTGATGTTTGTCAAAAATGATAGTAAAAAATGTCTGGAATTCTTAAAAGAACTCTCAAAATGCAGAGTGGCATATCTATCGGATTAATGAAATTTTTAAAAAACTCAAACTTCATTCAAGCTGGGAGAAAGGAGGAGGGAGAAGGAGAGAGAGAGAGGAGAGACGGATGGGAGAGGAGCGGTGTGCTCCCACTTACCGGGCACAATATTGGCACACCTCCTGGGTGCGGGACACAACCACAATAGGGACTTTACCTAACAAATGTAAACATTGTTACCTAATCATTTGTACCCTCATATGAATCTGAAATAAATAAATAAAAATAAAAACTAAGAAAAAATAAAATACATAAAAACTGGGTGGAAAGAAGGTTTTTGACAAAATGTTGGCAAAAGATAAAGGGCACATAAATAACAAGAGCTGCCATTCACTGCATACTTCCCTTGAGCCAGATACCGTTCTAAGCATTTTGCATTTATTATTATAGCTTATTGAGACTAATAATAATGTTATGATGTAAGTGCTCCTATCACCCAGTTTAGTGAGGAAGAAGTTCCAAGTGGTTAAGTAACTTGCCCCGGAACAACTAGTTAGCAGAGGAGATGAGCCGGGAGCCAAATACAGGCGTGAAGCTATACCCTCTGCTTGTTTGACAAAACCTTTTAAGAAAATTCTGGTTTTTTCCTGATGAAATAAAATTAAATTGTCTTGTCTTCCCAGAAGACTGTATCTACTGGGTGGGTAGTCTTTCCTTTTTTCCTATAACTTAGGATTCCTTAGCTGAAACACACAAGTTCTATGAACTTTAATAGAGTGACCTTTGGTTTCTTTCCCCACTCCTATTCTCTCTTCTTGAGTTGTGTGTGAGTCACAGCTAGGTCTAGACACCACAGGGAGAAAGAGAAAGCTAAATCTGGATTAAGATCTACATACCAAAAAAGGCACCATCTTTATTTCAAAGGCTGCTAGACTGAAGCTTTTGCTAACTTTGAAATATATTGGGAGATATATATATGCATATATACACACACACACACTTATTTACAATACTATGCAAAGATTGTTGAAGATTATTCCCCCAGTTAATCCTATTCTGCTTATAATACATGATTTTAATTTTTCAAAAATGAATTCTTACTAATTAGCCCCAGACTTCACCTGGCATATTCTCCCTCCCATTTTAATTGGCATTTGTAACAATTAAATCCAGTTGCTTTTCAGCCATCCCCACCCTCTCCTGCCATCCATTCTGTAGGCACAAAACTATGAAATAAAGCTCCCTGGAACAAAACACAAGGGAGGTAATGGCCCCATGTTGAACCATCAGCTATGTGCAAGATACCTTTAAGAATTATAAAGAAAAACTGGATGAGCAAAGAATATGCCAATTTCTGGGGGGATAAAACACTGACTGAATCATACAGGGAGAGTACAGCACAGAAATGTCAACAGAATATTGTAATTCCCATCCCTCCTCATTGATTTATGGGTCAGGGTTCCAGGGCTCCACAAAAGCAGAATCTCCAAGGCCCAATGCAGCACTCCTTGATCAATTCACAGGGTGACCTCACTGCATCAGTCAATGGAGGTTAGTGGTCATTTTAAATTCACTGTGAAAGAAGAGCTTTTAAGGAAGCCCTTAATCAAATGTAATTAGTCTAGAGGGTGATAGAGGATCCATTTAGCCAAGACTATGTGAAGTAATATAAAGTAGCCTTAAGTAGGGTTGGCCTTGGGGCACCTTATTTACTAAATCAAATTCAGTTTGATTTTACATTTTGTTCAAAATGATGTCTGAGAAATTTCTTTCCTTTACTTACCTAAGCTGATCCTGACCTACCGCAATGACCAGAGAGGTCCTCGTGGTCCGTCTCCTCACACTCTATAGTTACAAGGTGAAGCCAAACATAATTATTCTCCCTGACAATCCACATCATTTTCTTTCTGATTTATTGCTTCTGACAAAAATAAATTCGAAAAAAAATCCCGTGGGAAAAAGTCAACACCCCACAATAAGTACTGTTAATATTTTGGTAGATGGCCTGCTAGTTTTCTTTCCTTTGCCTTCATGGAAATTGACAATATCTTGAGCCTTTCTTTCCTGTGTTTTCTTATTTTTGAGGCTTCCCCTATTTGGAGAAATCCACAAGGTGTCTAAAAGAACTGTAATTCTTAGAGGAACTAGCAAACTTTAGTCCGCTTAACCGACAAAACAGGCAGTTGGGGTGAAATCAGGACACCTCAAGGGGGGCCTAAGCCTAAGGCTTAGGGCAAAATGATAGATCATAAAGAGAATAGAAAATGTAAGTGGTCCTTCCCTTGGGAGGCTGAGGGGTACCCTGGAGTTGGCACCAGTTGTGGGTGGGACAGGGTGGTAAGCAGATGAGCAGACGCAGGGACATGTACAAGAAAGTCATGGCAGGACTGAGTGACTATGGAGCCACTTCTACCGCTACCCCATCCCAGCACCTCGCGGAGTAGAAGCTGAGTCCAGGCCTGCTGGCCTTCTGTGCCCGCAAGCCATCACTTTGGTCATGTGTGCTGAGGAGGCATTTGGCTTTCTTGCTCTTGAGAGAGGATCTTGCAATCAAAATAGAAAGCAGGCTAGCAACCCAGCAGTGCTGTCAAAAAGGGGAGAATAACTGACATTTTCATACCTAGTTTTGATTTCTATGAGGCCAACTGGATAACTTTTTTTTTGTTTTGTTATGGCAAAAAGACTTTAATTGCCTTTGAATTCCTCAGAAAAAATAAATCCTAAGTCTCTTTATATATGAAGTATTTTGAAATGTATGTATATTCCCCTTTTAAACCTAAAATCATTGAATTATAACTTTAATTAACCCAAGAAAGAAGACTCAGAACATCACAGATTTTTGCCACCAGAATCATATTGTACCTGAGCATATTATGCTGAGAGCTGAAATAAAAAAGTTTGTGAATGTATCTGATGCATAGTAACAAACAGTGGGTTGACAGACATATGGTAAAAGATATATATGGTTGCATATGGGGACTGTTTATGGCATCATTTGTTCAACTCCAAGCCCCTTGGGGAACAGTCAATTTGGTTCTCCTTCCAGCTCCGGCAAATTGGTGTTCTGTGTGAAAGAAGGAGAGTTTACTTCACCCTGGCCCATGTTGCTGCAGTGATCGCATCCATCAGCTCCAGTGTGTTCCCTGTGGGATGCCCATGGGAGTGGAGGGGACTGGCTTATTGCTTCTCTGCTGGCTCCCCAAGGGCTGGGCAGGAGTTGCTACCTAACCGTAAGAGAGCTTGTTTCTGGGGAAGCAAGCAAACTTTTTCTCCAGCTTGAAAGGGAGAAAGCCAGCTTTTATTTTTCTAATCCATACTGGGAAACAAATACTACTACTCTACTTATCAGTGATGGAATAATGGCGCCAAGTTTACGAGACTCGTTCAAAAATTTCAAAGCATCAGAGTCTGAATTCAGCCTGGTTTTCAGGAGACATAGTGGGACCTCCTGCCAGTTAGTTCCATGGTCACCATCCTTTATTTCCTTCATTCACATTTTATTCTTATGTGTAACCTTTGCACATGGCAGGTGCTTTATGAATTTTCATTGACCAAATAATAAATCAAAGTGTGACCCTGGACATGCCACTGTATCATGGAGACTTATTCCTCCATCAGTGAATAAGCGTTGTGCTAGATAATTCCTAAGTTGCCTTCAAGCTCCAAAATCTTCTAAGGTTATGTCGCTAGCATTTTACCCATACTAAATGGTTTTTTTTTGGCTAAGCTGCTATTTTTCTTGGATCAGTACAGGTGAGTACTTTTAAACAGGACCTGGGGCTTCATATATAATATTATACATGCAGAGAAAGAATTTGTCAACTGAAGGTGTGGACCAGGGCAGAACATGAAAATCTGAGAGCAAACTAGGGCAGTGTAGGCTTGACCAGGGCAGAGGAGAGAAGCTTTGTTAACATGAGCCATCTGGTCCTAAGAGATTGCTGTGGGCCAGGCATGCTTCATCAAGGTCTGGCTTACACAAAGAAGCCACTTCCCTGGACACTCGTTCTTTGTTTTCCAAGGCACTTTCTGATACTAATTTGACTTTTCAATACTGAGAAAGAGATTAGACTATTCCAATCAATGGAAAAACATTGTCAGTTGATTAATTAACATTATGGTTTAAACATCATAGCAGGCTAAATAATGGCCCCCAAAGACATTCAGGCTCTAATTCCTAGGACCTGTGAATCTTGGTTTACAATTTAGAGGTGTCCAACCATTTTCTTCCTTTGCCATAAATTGGAAGAATAAGAGATGCCTTGGGTCATGCACTAAACACACAAACACAAATGATAGCTGATGAGCAAAACAGAAGGTCCGTGTATACCTTTCAGGATATCCAACACCACAGATCAGCAAAATAGTGCTCAAAATATCAGCATGAGCCCTGTGGACCACAGGTTGGACATCCCTGCTGTACATGGAAAAAGTGGCTTTGCAGATAAGACTAAGGATATTGTGATGGGAAGATTATCCTTCATTATCTGGACAGGCCCTGAATGTAATCACAAGTGTCCTTACAAGAGATAGGCGGAGACTATCTCTTGGAAGAAACAAGGAAGAAATTCTCCCCTGAATCTTCTAGCAAGAATCGCCACCCTGTGATACCATCCCTTTATCCCACAAAATCTGATTTTGGATTTTGGATTGTTTTAAGCCACTAAATTGGTGGTAGTTTGTCACAGAGGCAATAAGAAACTAATACAAACATAAATCTCCCTTGTGATGTTAGTATAGACCCCCCTCGTTAAAGAATCCAATTACTTTTAATTAACCTAAAAATTAAAATCTAGTTTCTGGACATGCAGACCCTGGACCATACTCAACGAAAACCTTCTTAGAAATTCCCTGTTCACCTCAGGTAACACCTTCAATTTGATTCCCACTCTCTTTCAGACTGCAGTGATACAAAGCTTTCCCTACTATGGTGCCTCAGAAAAAGAGATCAGTGGACTGATTTTCCATGTAACTATATGAAACCTACCAAGGATTAACAGAAACAAACCAAAACCACAGTCAAAATCATGACCCCTTTATAACAATGAAAATGCATCCTGCATATCAGATATTTACATTACGATTCATAACAGGAGCAAAATTACAGTTATTAAATAGGAATGAAAATAATTTTAGAGTTGAGGGTCACCATAATAGTTTAATTTTTTTTAACTATTTATATTTTAAATAACATGAGGAACTGTATTAAAGGGTCATGGCATTAGGAGGCATTAGGAAGGTTGAGAACCAATAAACCAAAAGAAAGTACTGAGGTTACATGTTAGTAAGAGGTAACAGGTGCATCTACACTTGTTCAAATGCAGCTATTCTCCCTCCTTTATTAATCTTCTTTAAACATTTATTTCAGAACCTTTATTAATCTTCTATATATATCAATGCCACCCTGCCCTGTCTGGACTAGATGCAAGGCTGGTGTTTCTCAAACTCTAATATGCACAATGTGCATTGCCATCACCTGGGGATCTTGTTAAAATGCAAATTCTGATTCTGTAGGTCTGAGGCAGGACTGAGAGTCCAAATCATAATAAGCTCCCAAGTGATGCCAATGCTGCTGGTCCGCAGACCTCACTTTAGGTAGCAAGGCGCGAGATCATATTATGGAAATTCGGGCTTAAGCTAGATTCAAATTGGCACTAACGACAACAAAGTCTCACAGAACTTACTTTGCAATTCCCTCTCAAGACACGGGGCTCCACTTAGCACACCCTCCCCCCTGGTCTTGGTCGGCACATTCAGTACTTCCTATAGCTGCCTCTCTCCACATAACTCCGCTGGGGCCTGTGCCGGTCTTCTAAAGATACTTTCTGAAGATTCTTTCTTTATGGTAAGGCACTGCCCTTGCCGGAATCTATGACACCCTCCCGGTTGTCAGCACTTCTCCCATTCTGTGGACTCTTAACCTTCAATGTTCGCTTCTCTGTCCTGTTCACAGGCACCCCTGGGTTGCAAAGAATTTCTCAGTCCTTAAAGGGTTTTTTTCTCCTGGTTTGAGTTTGTGTCTAGTCACATATTTGCCAGAACCTGGGTTTCAAGAGTAGCCATGGGCCCAGCACCACCCAATAGCTGGCTCCATTTCTTCCTATTTTAAAACTAGCATTCCTCTGCATCCGCTATTGATTTTGGTTTCTGGTCTGAGTAATGACTCTGGTCTTTGTCTAATTTATGGAACACAGACAACTGGCATAGCCCGCACCCCACGAAGGATCAAATATTTCCTCCTTCACCTGCTCCGGGTTCTCCCACATAGCCCACTTCTGCGGGAGTCTCTCAAAGGGCTTCCCAGCTCTCTGCTGCCCTCTCCTGGCACCCTTTAGCACTGCGCACACATCAGCCTCAGGAAACACAGCTGATCTGACGGTCACAGACTCTGCATGATCTAAAAGACCTATGTGGTGGATAGTATCAGTAAGTACCCTGGGCATCTACTACCTTTGTGAGTATTTATTAAAATAACAATTTCAATAGGTATATAAATGGAACACAACCCTAACAAAAATCACAAGCATAACCACAGAAAACAGAAACTTTGGAGGATATTTAAAGAAGAAAGAAAAGCCCAGTCTGGCTAACCCAGACCTAACTGAAGGGTTTCAGTAAATATTCTTCCCTGAGTCCCACTACAGCCGCTCCGGATTACTTATAATCTAACTTATAACCATCCTGGTCATGAGTATTAAAAAGCTCCTTGGTTAGACCGTAAAGTGTAAGAGCTGTGAACTAAAATAGGTCATATTATAAAAAATATTAAACGAAATATTTGTAATTTGTAGACAATTTTCAATTCTTTTAAAGGTGCTACCCCAGCAGCCCCCACATAAAGGGTGTTTAGGTTTTTACTTTCAGTTTACAGATCAGGTCTGGGACTTCACTTCCCTACCTCACCTTATTCTCCCCAGACGCTGTGCCTCTGTGCATGTGCGGCCCCTTGCTTCATTACGCACTTGGCATTGTGGCTTTGGGCTGACCCACAGGAAGAATAAGCACCTCTTCCTAAGTAGGGGCTGCTCTCCACCCCAGCACCACAGCCTCAGACCACTCAGGGAAGCCCTGTCCCCCTGGCACATCCTCCAAGCCCCATCCGAACCCAAGCTCCTAGGTAGACCCAGGCGGGATGAAGCCTGCGATATGGAGACAAGTGGGTTTAACCAATGAGAGATGCAGCAGGACTCCCTAGTGCTGCTGGCACCGCTAGTTGCTCCTAGTATGTTCTGATAATATGAAAGCAATTTCCTCCCTCAACTGCCATCTTGCTATCCTGCTCATCGTAAGCACCACCCTTTCCCAAAAAACCTTGCTGACCACCCCACCTCTTCTCAGTCAAAGTGCCCTAGGGCTCCCTCCTCTTATGTCTTTATCTTGTGTTTAGCACGCCGTATTTTCTTTCTGTCCAGTTGCATACATCCTCTCTTATCTACCTTACATGTTTGGTCATTACTCTGCAGAATCATCTCTACCCTACTCTACTGCCCAAGGAAGGCAGAGCATGATGCCTTGCACACAGTGGGAGTTCAGTTAATATTCGGTGATTGGATTTGCTCCAACCATGGTTGGCCCAATCCTTAGGCGTAAAATCTAAGTCCTCATAAATGTCCTCTGTACTTCTGGGTGACTTGTTTTTTTTTTTTCCACCCTGTTGACCAGGACCTGCCCAGTTTTTCCCTACTCCTCAGAGGCCAGAGGCCATTATTCCTACCTCCTTCAGCACACACAACCATTTCAGTTCCCTCACCTACCTCAAACTCCCTTTACTCCTTTCCAGTTTTTACTCTACTCAGGTAGAAGACTGGAAAATTGGAATTTGCATTTTTAATCAGGCATTGCATCAGATTTTTAACTCTATTATTCTGAGTTCCTCTTACATTTAAGCTACTGTGGGTGTGCACAGGTAATAGCATTAATGTAAATAAGAAAGTAATTTGTTTTTCTTCATCTTTAAAAAAAACTCCCAGCCTTAGAGAATTTTGTAGAAAGCAATATCACATTTCTTCCTTGCATGGAAAAGTTTATTATTTTCAAGGCAAAAACAAAGCCTCTCCTAGGGAAAACCCCACCTTATTCCAAAGCCCCTTCTAGAAACAAACATCATTTATACTGAATTAGAGCCTTTGCCCAGGGTACTCCTTCCAAAGAGGATGAAGGCAGCACAGGTCACTTGGCTTTGCTCAGCTCCACCATCCTCCTGCCCTATCATTCCTGTCCATTACAGCTTGTTGGAGTGTAACAAGGGAGTGGGGTGCCTACTTTGGAAATGGATAAATCTGACCATGACGAAGCTGCCCAACTCCAGGCAAAGCCCAGTTCCGTGATTATGGTACGGACCTGCTGTAGCTTAACAGGTTTCCCTGCTGTGGTTTCACTTCCTATGCAACAGGGTCTCCTACTCCCTCGTGGCTTCTTCCTCTACAATTCCAGTGAGCCACCTACACACCCTCAAGAGTTCCAGGCACTTAGGCTCTTTGCTGCCCTCTCCTGATGTCCATTGACACTGTCAGGCCTACCCAGGAGTACCTGGTCCCTCCCTTCTGCTGCCCCCACATGAACTCCAAGTGAACCTGAGAAGTTGATCATCTGAAATGAAATACAAATTATCTCTGCTCTTTGAATGAGCTGAACATATGAAAAAGCCCCAAATTATTAACAGAAAGGCAATGCCAAACCCCAAACATGGGAAGTTGATGGAGGTCTGTGGGGAGCTGAGAGAAGTGAATAATAAGGCCCAGGCTCCACCTGCTTTGCCAGTTACTAGTCAGATTTCCTTATGCAAGTTACCATAGCCACTTATGCTCCATTTTCCACATCCACAACATGAATATAGTACTACCTCTAGGATGTGTAAAAGCAAAAAACCCAAAAATAGTTGGCCCTCAGATAGGGCTTATTATTGTGCCAAGTACTATGCTAACAGCTTTATGTATATTTCACTTCTTAATCTTCATAATATCCACTGGAAGTAGAGACTGTCCTGATCCCTTTTCACAGATGGAAGAACTGGGAAGTGATGCATTTTTAAAACTATTGTAGAATGTATACTCATCTATTGAGATATCGACCTAGGACAGTAGAAGCTGAAGCCAAGCGCAACAGCTATATGGTGAAGATACAGCCAGAAAGTCAGAGAGGTGGGGAGGTAACAGGAGGGACACATGGGCAGTGGGAGTCACGTAGAGAAGGGCTTTGAAGTAGGCTCAGCCGTCCTGTCTAAAATTCTATTTCAGTCAATTGTAAGCTACCCTCTGACACTCGACCTTTCTGACCTTCATAAAATTGGAGATAATATCTAAACCTACCTCAGTGGAAATATTACCGATAAAATGCTTAGCACAATGCCTGGTAGACAATAAGTGCTCAGTTAAGGGACAGCTATTATTGTTGGCTTAATCACCTGTGAATCAACACAATTTTTCTCTCAGCAGGGAAGATCAAAAGTCATAGCCCCAATGAGTCATTTAACATATAAATAAAACCAGGCTATGGTTATAAAATGTTTAAGGGTGCAAAGGAAATAGCTAGAGCACAGTTCAGGGTGCTTAGAAGGTAGGATGACATAGTCAAGGATATTTGCTGGTGGCCCCAAGCATGATCCAGGACTAGGAGAAAGTGCAAGGGAAGGAAAATATAAACTCTGCAGTTCACATTTATTTTATGTCCCTTTGCTACACACACACACACACTTACATATAACACATAACACATGTGTGTCTCCTTCAATGGCTGAAGAGTGGCTTCCAACCTCCTCCCTTGAGCCTTCTGCATGCTGTAACCTTTGACACCACCCAGCACATCCCTGTATCCTTGCCTGGCAAAGCAGAAGGTCCTAAACAGCTAATAAACAGCAGGTACAGCCACTTTACTGGCAGACATGAGAGTCAATAATCAGTAGTTGCGACATTACATGATACCAGAGGAGACCCAGCTGTCTCTACGGCACAGGTACATACATGATTTAATGGGGCTAATTCTTAAAACAAAAATTAGCTCTTATCACATGGCCCAAGGCTGACTACCTCCCTCTGCTTCTCACTTCAGAACAGGGGCAAAAATAAGAGGGACGTGAAGACTTCTGGAATCACTAACTTTGTCAGTGTAATTATTTTTCTACACTCCCCAGATTGTTTTTCTATAGTGTTTTATAATAAAATCCTTAAAAAGAAAAGGAACAGGGTGCTTATTTCGCACACATAAAGGAGAGAGGGAGACTGTCCATGTCTAAAAGGAATTCCTTCAAAAACACCAAGTTTCATTAATCCAGGAATAGTGGGTGACCTGTTGGCTGATGTAAATTTTCTAAGGAAGAAATGTGAAAATAAGTTTAAGGGGAACAGGAGAAAATGTCTCTGGACTTTAGTAGGAAAGATGCAGTTGGTTGAACTTCCTCTGGCCATAGCTCCTACTGTTTTTTGTTTTTGTTTTTGTTTTTAAACTTCCAGATGGGCAGGCAGTGACGTCTTGAGGAAATAGTTCTTTCTAGATTTTGGCTGTGTTGGAGCTATACCAACAGCTTGAAATTTGCATCTCCATCAGGCTTCCCTGACACTTTCTTCAAAAACTCTTGGAATCATTGCCGCTAGCTGACTTCTGACATTTGGGCTAGAATTTCATGCTAGAAAAGACCATTGTTTCTCATGAGCGTCAGACTTTGTTCTTCCTCTGTGTGTGTGGGTTCCCTCCCTGACGGAACAACCTCAAGTTGACAGAAAGACTGTATTTTCCCTCCAGCTAAGTTAAATCCTGAGAGAAAATTCAAATGTAAAAACTATCCCTTATAATTTTTCAAAGGATTTATTTGTCTGAGTGTGCTAAGTAAATCATTTTTTTCTCACACAAATTCTATTAATTCAAATATGTTTTCTTTGGTTTTATAGTTTTTAAGCTACATTGGACTAACAATTCACTTCCAGGAATTGGAACATCTTAATTATCAAGACCAAATTCCAACTTCAGACTAAAGGGAGTCCTGAGCCAGCTCTTTGTCTCTCTTGTATCCCAGAGGCCCAGAGACTGCCTTTATTTCTGACATTAACTGTGACTGACTTGGATCTGTGAGCCAGACTAGATTTCTTAGTTCATTTGGACAGTGACAGTGATATTTCAGACACTGGGTGGCCTATGAATGATAGAAATTCTCTCCTCAGATTTCTGGAGGCTGGGACATCTAAGACAAAAGTACGAGAAGATTCAGTGTCTTGTTAGGGTCTGTTTTCTGATTCATTGATGGTGGCTTTGTACTGTGCCCTCACACAGTAAGATGCACCAGCCAGAAATCTGGGTTCTCCTTTATAAAGGCACTGATCTCATTCATGAGAGCAGAGCCCTCATGACTATCATTTATGCACCTCCTAATACTTCTCAATACTTCTGAGGTTAGTATTTCAGCATATGTGTTTTGTGGGACACATTCAGAACACAGTATTTCACTCCTGAAGATACTTCTATTCCATCCCAATAGCTCCCCAAATCTTCACTTATATCAGGATCAATTAAAAAATCTGAAATCCAGAGTCTCATTTAAATAACATCTAAATCAGGTACAGGTAAGACTCAAAGTCTGGCTCCTACTGTGGCAGATTTCTCTCCAGTTACAATACTGTGAAATCAAATGAGTTAAGGGCTTCCAAAACACAGTGGTTGGTCAGACACAGGACAGACATTTCCATGCCAAAAAGGAGAAACAGGAAAAGGGAAAGAGTAATAGGTCTCAGGCAAGTCCAGAACTCAATAGTGGAAACAACATTAAATCTTAAACTTTGACAATATTGTTCCTTAATTTGATGTTCTGCTTTCTAGACACAATGGGATGGAGATTCATCCCCCATGACTTAACTGGGTACAGCCCATGCCACTGCTTTCACAGGCTGTAGTTGAGTACATACAACCTCCCAAGCTAGAATCCCACTCTGTTAACTCTTCCAGCTAGAATCTCTGGGGTAGTCTTGTTCCCACAGCTCGACTAGGCATTATCCCATTTGGAGAATCTCTGTAGAGGCCCAGCAGTCCTCTGCCTAAGTTTGGTACTCAAGATTCTGACAACTCCATCCTTTGAAATCTAGGTGGAGGTGGCCATCTCCCTACAGTTCTTGTACTCGGTGAGGCAGTAGAAACTATACCACATGGGTGCCACCAAGGTTCTCTGCCTGTGGCCTCCAGGGTGGCAACTACTACTTCCTGTAGACCTGCTGGAGCTGAACCTGAGGTAGCAAAGGGGTGCTGTGCTGGAATTCAGGAAGCAGAGTCTTAAGGAAGCACTTCAAAGAGCTCAAGGAACCTCCTTGAGACCCTCCTTTGAAATTGTTTGGCCCACCAATATCCCATCCCTTTCATGAGCATGACAGCCTCAAAGATCTCTGATAGGCCTTTGGGGTCATTCTTCATCATGGTCTTCATTAAGAACACCTGCTCAATCCATACTAATTATCTTGTCAAAGGATTGCTTGACTACAGCACTGATGTCATTCTAAGAACATGCTTTCTCATTTGTAACAACAGGCTGAGAATTTTCCAAATCATTAAATTCTGCTTCCCTTTGACTAAAGATTCCATCTTTAAATCATTTCCCTGTTCTCCCTTTTATTATGTATTAAAAGTATTCAAGAGAAGTTATGTCATACCTTCAGCACTTTGCTTAGAAATATCTTCCACTAAATATCCTGCTGCACTGCATCCAAGTTCCACCTTCCCTAAAATACTAAGACACAAACACCATTCTGCCAAATTCTTTATCACTTCATAAATAAGGGTTACCTTTCCTCTAGTTTCTAATAACATGTCCCTCGTTTTGTCTGAGACTTCACCAGAATGGCTATTACCATCCTTGTTTTCATCAACTGCTCAGTGCCAATTGGATATTCGGTAAGAAGACTGAGGCTTTCTCAGACATTCTCCTCTTCAGATCCCTCACCAGAACAACTCTTAACAGTCCATTCACAACAACACAGAGTTTTTGCAGCATGTACTTCAAAACTCTTTCAACCTGTCCCCACCATCCATCTCCAAAGCTGTTTCCACACTTGTAGATATTTGTTACATCAGCACTCCACTCTTGGAACTAACTTTGTCTTACTCTTTTCAGGCAGCAATAACAAAATGCCATAGAGAGAGTAGCTTAAAAGCAGAAGAAATTTACTTCTCACAGTCTGGTGGCTAGCAAGTTCAAGATCGAGGCATTGGTAAATTTGGCGTCTGGTGAAGACTTATTTTCTGATTCATAGATGTCACCTTTTTCTATCTTCACATTGCTATTTTCCACAACTCTGACCCATTTCATAAGGGACTTGCTAATGTGCTGGACTTTCCTATAGGGGCACTCATCTCATTCATGACTCAGTCACCTTGCAGAAATCCCACCTTCAAATGTCATCACCTTGGGGATTAATATTTTAATATACAAATTTTAGGGGGACACAAATTCTCAGACCATAGACTAGGCTAGAGTTAAAGTTATTCAGAAGACTAGAACAGAGGTGTGGAAGCTTCTTGGGGTAAGCGATTGTGGTGGTTATGGACTGAGGATCGTTTATACAGTCTTCAGCCCAAAGGATAAAGATAAGTTGGGTAACCACAAAAGGAAGTCCCATTTGGGTATTTGAAAGGGTACCTTTTATGTTGATAAGTCCATTTAAATTCAACCATTTTCATTTTTTTTATATTTTCAATTTTTATTAGTAAGGCTAAGGCTACAGCCTTTATATAGCACAATTTAAATTTAAATAAGTTATCTAGATACATCTTGTATACAATCACAAACCAAGACATAAATTCAACCATGTGTATGCAGTAACACTGAGATGCAAGATTTAACAAATGCAAATCATTAAACATTTATATGTTTTCGAACAAATACTATCATTTTTTTCCTCATCCTATTTATAGATGGAAAGAAACTCAGGTATGCATGTTATAGTTATTTTTCAGTAATTAGAAATATCTTAGAATTATCTTTTCAAAATGGTGCATAGAATTTGTTCTATCAAAATGCTTTGCTTTGCTCCTAGAATTACCAATCAAGGTGAACCAAGAGGAACCAATCTGATGTAGAAACAGACCAAGCTGAACAAGTCAAAGCAGGGAAGAAGAGGACAGAGTAGCTGGCATGGAGAAGGTCAGTCTAGTCTACCTGCACTTGCTCTTACTACATTTTCTGAGCAGAATGTCCCTACTTCTTTAATATTGGTGCTAACACTATCTCCTGATTGTTTTCCTACAACTCTGACCATTTCTTAAGAATTTTTAATGATTCTTCATCTTACATCAGAACCCAGGATTTAAGGGCCCTAGGGAGGCAAGCTTCCTTTACCCAGAACAAAGGACAATCATTGTCATATCTAGCTTTCTTTCCTCCTTGAGAATCGGCCTCACCCTCAACCCTACTCCCTGCATATGAAGCTCATCTTCTTCTACCAGTTCCTCTTTATGAGGACCAAGAGGTCTCAATGGGCTGCCTCCTTCTTGCTGCCAGTCAGGCAGCCTCAACAGGACTCTTACCCCTTCTCCAATGATCACCTCCCCTCCTCTCCTTTCTAACCTGAATCTACCCATCAGAAATTTCTTTTTGGAATAAGTATTTGAAAGAGTTGTTACAAGTGACAGTCACATTTCCTTTTGGGTCCTTTCCTTTAGCATTCTTTTTGAGTGATAGTCCTGAGAAGTAGAGATTACAGATGAGTTTATCATTTTTGCTAGTGTCATTCTATTAGATGACAGCACCAACCAAACCACTGATATCTCACATATCCCTCTTATATCCTGGCCATCTCTATCTGTCCTAAAACAAACGAACAAACAAACAAAAAATTGGATTCAGAACTTTGGTGCCGACAGAAGCAGTAAAACTTGTTGAGAAAAAAAAAATACTATCCAAGAAGAGAAGCCTTTTAAGTTTCTTTGTTTATTGATTTATTTATTGCTGACTTATGCCACTCATTGGGTTTTTTTTTCCTATTTTAATCGGGTATATAGCGGATATGTATGTATAAATCAATTCTTTAACATGATCAATTGATAATTAAGTGTGTGGTGCCTTTAGTAGTTACAAGGCATAATTCAAGGTTTGGTAAGGAATTTAAAGAATGAAGAATGTGTTCCTGGCTCTCAAGATAAAAAATACTTCTGCAGGAAAGGCAGTGTATATGTACATGGAAAGAAAATGTATACCAGCTAACGCTAAATGCAAATTAAGTCCTTTAGAAAGTCAGTTCTCTAGGAGTTCAAAAGTAAGTTTTATAAACATAGGCTCTAGTTAGAAAGGTAAAATTCAAGGTCTATCTGAAAGATGGGTAGCATTCAAGCAGTCAGTGACCTGGAGAATAGATCCTGGACTGCCAGACAAAGCAAAAATAGCAAAGAGAAGATACAGTGGGGGTTGGGGAGCTGTGAGTTCATCCTTTAGAGTTCCAGAACCACCCTAGAGGTCAGGTTCAGGACTGGGCCAAAACAATCTGCTCAAGGCCTGATATTACTACATGCTTAGATCATCAATACATAAATACATCTTTTAAATTTGCAGTTTATCTTCTTGTCCCACATTTTTTTGATGAATTTTTTTGAATGGTACCTCAAAGCATGTATTTTCAAAAGCTCTCCAGACAGCAATCTGTGTTGAGCTGGCTCTGCACAGAGAATTCTGTGGAATCTGCTGCTAATGAGTGATTGGAGAGCAAGTCTGAACAGTGATTGAATGGCAGTCACGTACAGGCTCACTTGATACTGCTTCAGGGACCTGCAGTGTTGTTTTTAAATCCCTCCGCTTTTCCCTGATAAATTAGTTACACTATTTATAATATGAAGTCAATGGTATAATTATAAGAATGTTTATCTCCTGCATGCGGAAGGCAGGATAATATAAGAGAAAGCACACCAGCATAGGAATTGCGACAGACCTCAGTTTCGCTGTTAACTCCCTATGCAACCTTGGGCAAGTCACTTACTCTTCCTGAACCAAATCATTTTATCTACAAATGGAAGTAATACTTTCTATTTCACAGTGACTCTGCAGATCAACTTGAGGAAAAATGTATACGAAAGATTTTGTAAACACTGAATCACTGTGTACACAAACGGTGAGAGTTTTGGTAAAACTACTAATTGGTGATGTCATAGAGACTCATCATTAACATTTGTTTTGCAAGCTCTAGAGCAGTGAATTTCAACTTTATTTGATTATAAATATAACCAAAAAGAAAAAGAACAGCAATAACTATTACTTATTAATGCTAACTCTATGGCAGGCACTGTCATGAAAGTTTCACATGTCCCATGTCATTAATCTTCATAACTGCACAAGGTGGGTACTGCTGTTATCCCTACTTAACAGTTGGCGGAAATTAGATACAGAAAAGTTGGGTAATTTTTCCAGTAAATGGAGGATCGGGGAGGAATTCTAACACAGGTAGCCTGATGCTAAAATCTGTGTTTTAAAACTTATCCATTTCCCTGAAGAGGGTAATGTTTAAATCTCATAGTTTCCCTGAAGATATGTAGATCACAAATTTAAAGCTCCCACTTTATAGGATAATAGTAGCACACGTTTAGCCCTCTCTAGAATGTATGATTCAGTTGTACATGACATGCATACACACACACACAGAGACACCTCAGATAGAATTTTCTATTCCTCTCTTTTACCCCTCCCTCCCTTTTGTCCTGATTACACATGAATGTCTGTGTTTGAAAATGTTAAGGCTGAAGATCAATGTGCTGCATTCTTTCCTACCAGCCCAGGAGGTTCCCTTCTATCACCCTGGCCAGGTAACTCCTTGCTGAGAACAGCATGAATGTTCAGAATGTAGGCTGCTCCATCCTCAAAAGTGAATGTTCTTTGGATGAATGTCGTACTACTTCAGAAATCAAAGACCTTCCTCCAGAGTTGGCAACCCAGAGCTCTTAGAAAGGAAATTTAAACCACTTCCATAACCCACAGAGAAACCCGCTGAGGAAAGAGGTACATATGAAGCAGATGTAAAGTATTACTCAAAACGGCCAGCCCAGACAGCAATTTGCAGTTGGCAAACACTCCTGCCCAGAATGTTCCCTCATGAAGGAGATGCTTTAGAATGCAGAACTGCAAAGCCATGTTAGCCATGGTGCTCTGGAGGACATGTGGGGGGCCAGGAGTGGTCCCAGACAGAAAAGGCCTTCTGAAGTCGTAACTTTCATTCCAGAAGCTTTGAATTGTATGTGGCTCATTCTTATACAGATTTCATGGAACGAGAAAAGAGAGGATTTCAGCAGCTCAACACTCCTCTTCTATTTCCCAAGAAGTCATTATAGAAGAATTACCACACTCCAGTGTCGGCTTTTTTACCTTGACAACATTTCCCCAGGTAACATTAAAAACATGTCATCTATAAAATTGAATGACATTTGTTTTAAATGTTCTTTCTTGTTCTCACTTTAAAATCATGAAAAATACAGGGAGTCTAACTGTTTGTGGGGAAGGTAGGAAAGAGATGGCAGATGCAAGGATGGGGGTTGGGAAGGCAAATATCATCCTCATCATCATCACTGTGTTAACCTTGGCAAGTATGATATCCTTTTGTCCTCCCCATAACCTTATCAAGTAGATGCTATTAGTTTCTCATTCTGAAAAAAATGAAGCTCAGAAAGCCTATTCCTTGTCCAATGTCACATAGCTAGGTTTGACAAGTGTTTGAACATAGGCATTCTGGCTCCACAGCTACCATGCTCTACTCTCAGGGTCATTTTACAGTTTCTTAAAAAATATAGTAGAACTTCTGTAAACTGACCACCCAAGAGACTGTAACAAACAAATGGTCAACATACCCAAGTGTTCAACATCAGAAACTAGACCTACTGTACTGATAGGTGCATGTGGTGCTTGTCTGGTCTATGAAAATTAGGTCAATTTAAGGAGGTGGTCAGTGTAGGCAGGTGGTCAACTTTGGAGGTTCTACTGTATTTATGAATTACTCTGAGCATGTGGAGGAAGGAAGAAACAAATCCTTATTGCCCATTAACCTAAGTGTAGCATTAATTTAAATTGAATGACACAGTTAGTTTTATCCCTATTTTAAGAAATATACCCAAGGTCACTGGATCAATGAGTGACAGAGCCAGACTCCACAGGCCATCTAGGACACTGATACCAACAGGTACGCAAAAATGGATGCTAATTGAAGGAACCTCTTGATGCCTTCTTCTGCCATTTTATTTTTAATAGCAGAAACACTGAGATACAGGCATCTGTGGCAGACATCTGGCAGGATTCTCTACGTTCCTCTGTTGCATTCCCTTCTTCTTACTGCAACTGTAAACTGGCCTCTGAATTTGAACATGCATGGGCTTTCTAGTCCCTCTACTCCTATCCCCATCTTCCCTGCTGACCCAGACTTCAGAATTGCTAGCCTGTTTTTTTCTTCACTTAATTTCCTGATTTCCAGATATCTATTCTCTCACTGTCCAGTCACGACTCCATTCCAGCACTGAGTGACTGGTCCTGCTTCATTTTTCCCTCTCACTTAAAAGGCAGGGAAGTGAACATGGGGTCTGAAAGTTGATCTCCTCCCCTGGAAGCTCACAGTGTAACTCGAAATTCAAATCATACATTGGTGAAACAACGGATAACAATACCAAGACAGCTTGTAAACATCCAGTATGTGTGAAGACTGAACAAAGAGGCAGAAAGTTCAAAGAAATTCAACAAAAATCTGGGCTATTTTCTAGGAGTCTAGTGACAGCTGAGCTTTCCTCTGGTTGACAAGTTCCCAAGGCAATGCAACCTCCCCAGTGGCCAGAGTTTTATCTTTCAATGGAGATTAGCCAATGAACAATAAACAAGTGTGTATGCTTTTAGCAGCAGTACACAAAGAAGCCTACAGAGTGCTTACCACCCAGCCGGATAGTGTACCTGCCTAGGATCTGTCCAGGGAGTATAGTACAGTATTTCTCTCTGCTTCCCATTCAAGGATGCAATGACAAGGCTTTTAGCTCAGATATAGCCAAGCCAACCCTCCCTTCTTCCTTTTCATATCCCACAATCATTATCCTGAAAAGAATTTTCACTTTAGAAAGTGACCTTGCTGGGCTGAAGCTTGCAGTTTTAAAAGCCCCCTAAGGTTTCATTTTGAAAAGTCATCCTGGACTTTAGATTGACTTTCTCTTGAAGGCAGCTTAAACCTCGTTCATTTGGGAGCACAAAAGAGAAGGTTTAGGAATCCCAAGGCTTCAATTGCCAGCTGTCTCATTTCTCTGCTCACATTTTTTTTCTTCTCCCCAGCAAGATTAAGATGAGTGAAATAATTTCTTTCTTTTTAGTTAGCATTGTAACATTCAAGTTTTCCATTACTGTCAATTTCTTGAAACTTGTCTCATTAGCATTTTCAGAAGAATTTTAAAAAAACCTTTCATCAAGGAAAAAAAAAATGAGCATGATCTCTAAATGCAAGGAAGTTGTCATGGGATTTCACTGACATAAATTTGTCCTTTCTTGTCTTCATTTCTGCTTTCTTACTTCCTTTTTTGATATCTTCGAGCTTGGAAACCATACCCCAGGCTCTGATTTGACACTTAGAAAGAAGTCGCCCTAGATTGCCAAATAAAATGTCTTGGAGGCAGATTATAAGGATGGATTGTGGGGCTGTTATAAGGTACCCCATAAAACATCAAAGAACAAAGAGAGATACCCCAAGTCCAATAGAAGTAATACAAATAATATTCTGGAGAAAATCAACTCATGACTATTTTTTTTTTGCAAGCTTCACGTATTTTTTGTTGTTGTTGTTGTTGTTTTTTAAAAGCAGGAAGGAGATCTGAGTTGGAGAGCAAACCTAAGGAGTCTTGGGTCTCCTTATTATCAATACAACTAGAAGGTAAGAGCTCCCTTGTGTGATAGCTCAGTGATAAAGACCTAATTAACTCTTTATTTCTCCTAATCTGAAAGTACTTTAGTAAATGCATATGGATTAGCACTAAGGAGCTAATTATTTGGTGAGCTGAGATCACTTTTCCAAAGAGACAAAATCTCCCAGGATCTAGAGCAGCAGTCTCATTTATAGCATTTTCTAGAAATGGAACCATAGACAGGGAAGCTGCATTATTTCACATTGAGGATGCATGCTCTCATGGTAACAGGGACATCATGACTAAGGAAATACAGGCTTTATGCATGGCAGCAGCCAGAGAAGATGTGCAGACCAAATGGCCTTCAAACAAAAACAAGATTTGCAAAACCAAAAGTTGTTCATTCCTCATCTTCTAGGTGATATTTGCTGCCAACTCCATTTGTTAGATATTGTATAGTGCCTATAAGACAAAGAAAGTTCTTGTTCGCTGAAGAGAACCAAAATTTCCATTCACAATTTCTGCTATACCTCACTAGGTCAACTCAGAGTATGGTGCTTTTCACAATCTCAGAAGGTACCTTGCTGTGCAACTTTCTAAATAGGATGAAAGAAGAAATTGAAAAGGGTGCCTGGTCTGAAGTATTAGTCATTTTGCAAAACCTTTATTTATTAACTCAACCATTTGTATATTGCTTATGTAGTCACAATTAATCAACATCTTCACTTTTTCCTTAGGTTTAAAAAAAATACCCTTTGAAGTCCTACCTTGTTTTGCAAAAGGTATTATTCTGCCTAATGAGGTAAAAAAAAATTCATCTGCTAAAATCTATCATGGGGGGGTGGAACAAGATCATTCAGCTAAGCTCTCCTAGAAATGACTCAAGAGTCATAGCTCAGGGAGCACAGGGAGGAGGTAGTGAGCTGGATACAATGTATGCTCCAGAGTGGTAGAAATCTGATGAATTAGGTAAGTGACTGACCCTCTGGGATTGGCTGACCCCTACTGAGGTTCAGGATGGAAAGAAGCCTTTCCAGAGTTTTCAGTTGTTGGAGAACATTCAGTGTTCAGTGGAAAGCTTGGAAGAGTAGATGGATTCAAACAGTATACAGCATCCAGATCTGAATGTTGGTTGGAGTGGATTTGCCATAGGTTTCATGGCTGGCAAGGTAGCCATACTAAGAAGGTCTTGGTGGCCAGGGGGCTTCCACTGTAGGAAGGTTATGAGAAGGTCTTAGCAGGAGCTTAAAGCATGGCTGTCTTAATTCCTGCTACAATCAGAACTCCACAATTGGGACAGGCTGAGGGACTCCCACACCCATGGGAACTGGAGTCAGGGGGAATTGTGACACCTGCCTCTGAAGGATTCTTATGACCTTCTAGATCCCAACTCAGTAGGGTCTGATGCTGAGGAAACAATCAAGTGATCACCAAAGACAACAACTAAGTTTGGAATAAGGACCATAGCGGTTGCTGGCTGCACTCTCCTAAAAAAGCCACAGCGCCACCTGGTGTCCTGGTGACATATTGCAATATATTGTCATCAAGAGCAAGGACTTCTGTTTATTTGGCCAGAAGGAAGAGTTTGGCTTTGCTCAGGCTGAACAAAGAACCAATAGAAAAATTCAGACAACATGAAAAACCAAAACAGAGGAACTCTCCCAAGGGACCATGAGGCAGCTACTGCAGAAGACTTCACCTAAAAGAATTAATGGACTTGACAGAGAGAGAATTTAAAATATAGATGATAAAGACAATAAAAGGAATGGATGAGAAAATGGAAAGATGGAACCAAAAGTCAGATGAGAGATATGTAGTATATAGAAAGAGTGCAGTGGAGCTTAAGAAAATGAAGGAGAAAATCAGGGAATGTAAAGATGCAGTAGAAAGTATCAAAAATAGGTTAGACCATAGAGGAAAAAGAACCTCAGAGCTAGAGGATAAAGTTTTCAAGTTAACCCAGGTAGTTAAAGAGGCAGAAATTAAGAGAGAGAAAGCAGAACAGACACTTAGAGGACTATGAGACTCCATGAAGCCTTCAAATATATGAATAATAGGGATTCCTGAAGGGGAAGAAGATTGTCCCAAAGAAACTAACATAAATGAAAACGTCCCAAGTTTTACTAAAGATCCTGACACACTCCTTTCAGATGGATATTGTACCCTGGGTCATCTCAACTCAAACAGAGTCTCTCCAAGACACATTGTAATAAACCTATCCAAAATCAACATGTAAGAAAAAATTCTGCAAGCAGCCAGGAGTAAGCACCAATTGACCTACAGAAGCAGAGCCATTAGGATGACAGCAGACTTTTCAACTGAAACCTTCCAAGCCAGAAGAACATGGTCATCCACCTTCAACATTCTTAAACAAAAAAAATTTCAGAATTCTGTATCCTGCTAAACTATCAAAATGGATGAAATCGAACCTTTTGTGAATATACAAGCACTGAGAAAATTCACCACAAAAAGACCAGCTCTACAGGAAATACTTAGATTTATTCTACACACTGACCACCACAATGGACCACTGGCAAAGTAAACATGAAGAAGCTAAAAGTCAAAACATAGCTTCCACAATGGTTCAAATGGTAAAACTACACAATGTACTCTCACAAAATAAGAGGAATGGAACACCATACTCATCAATTATCTCAATAAATGTCAATGGATTTCACCACTGAAGAGGCACAGGCTAGCTGACTGGATAAAAAAAAAAGCACAAGCCCTCCATATGCTGTCTCTAAGAGACACACCTAGCCATGAAGGACAAATCAAGACTCAGGGTTAAGGGATGGAAAACAGTATTTCAAGCAAATGGAAATCAGAAGAAAGGAGGGGTTACGATCTTATTTTCAGATACAAGCAGATTTAAAGCCAACTAAAGAAAGACAAAGATGGACACTATATACTAATCAAAGGAACAATTCAACAGGAAGACATTTCAATTTTAAATATTTATGCATTCAACTTAAATGCTTTCAGATTTATGAAAGAGACCTTGATGGGGCTGACAATAGGATCTCCCATAACACCGTAATAGTTGGGGACTTTAACACCCCTCTGACAGAATTGGACAGATCCTCTAAACAGAAGGATTATTGCTTAGACAAGAAGCAATAATTACAGTATTATAATTATGTGCTGTGATAGAAGTATTTCGAGGGTGCTTGGTGTGTGCAGAGCCAAGGCTTCAATTATCAGATTCTCTGAAATGTTATTCGTGTTTCTACATCAAAAGAAAATATTACATTTGCTTGCAGGAGCTAGTTTCAGAAGGACCAGTTCCTGGGGTTTCCAAAAACAGCGTAACATTCGTGGCTGAGCAGGTGTCCCATCATCCACCGAGTAAGTTCCAGAGCTCCTCTGCAACCTCCACCTTCAAAGTATTCTGTGCAAAGGTCATTAAAAGCTCCATAATTTAGGTTACTTTAGTGTCAGTTGTATGACCAACTATATTCTTTCCTATCACTTGACGTGGAAACTCAATTTGATTGGTCCTCATGTCTGTGTCTTTTCCTTTTGTAAGTTCCAAAGACTCTTTTAGCTTTACTGATTAAATATTGTATAAAAGAGATTTGGGAAACCAACTTTTATTTTTATTTTTATTTTTTAGACAATTTCACTATGTCTCACTCACTTGGTAGAGTGCCCTGCGTCATAGCTTATAGCAACCTGAAACTCTTGTGCTTAAGCGATTCTCTTGCCTCAGCCTCCCATGTAGCTGGGACTACAGGTGCCTGCCACAATGCCCAGCTATTTTTGTTGTTGTTGCAGCTGTCATTGTTGTTTGGCAGGCCCAGGCAGGGTTTGAACCCGCCACCCTCAGTGCATGTGGCTGGTGCTGTAACCACTGCTATAGACACTGAGCTGGGAAACCAACTTTTAATACTTCCAAAGACATCTTGCATATATTGGTCTATTCTGTAGAGACCCCAGCAACTGTGAGATGGTACTAAGTGTGGTATGTAGTTTCTGCATAGTGTATTCCTGGCATAGTGGAGAGAATACAGTAGTCTCTGGTATCTGCAAGGGATTGGTTCTAGGATGCCCTACAGGGAGCAAAACCTGAGGATGCTTACAACCCTGATATTAAATAGTTCTTTTATTTTCATTTACTGTATATAACCTCTCATCTCTGGATTACTTTACAATACCTAATATGATGTAAATACCATGTAAATAGTTGTCACATTGTATTTTTAAAATTTGTATTGTTTTATTATTGGTCATTTTTCTTGAATTTTTTCTTCCAAATTCTCTCAGCATATCATTTCTGAACATTTTTGATCTGCAGTTGGTTGAATCCGTGAATGTGGAACCTACCAACTGTAATACCCCTTCAATGTCTTATTTGTTAAGTACAGTATTAAGAATGGAAATACAGGATGCAATACTGCAGACTGTGAGGACAGATAGCCTGCTTTTTGATTTTATTCTTCCTGAGTTTTATTCAGCCTCATATTTTAGGGAAGCTCCTACCTACATGGCTCTGATCCTTGCACTGGGGAAAAGGGTAGGTAACCTCCTGGCCTAAGTCAAGGGTGTACTTTGAAGGTTATAGGATTTCCCTATGGAGCCAGTTTCTTCTGCCAGGTTAAGTGAGTTTGGAGAGGTGCTGTAGCTGAAAGTGCACTGATTGAAAACATTCTCTTTTTAGTTTCAGCCTTTTATGCAGAGTGTTTTAACAAGAAGATACAGTTCAATGCTCATATCTGGACCAAATCAAAATTCCTTGGAATGTCAATTGGCGTGCACAACATAGGGCAGGGTAAGTTCTTAACTACAGCAGAGAATTTTGTGTCATTTTAATATGTGCTAGACCCCTGTCCAATAAAATGGCCTTGGGGTCTGTTAACAGTTGTTAGCAGTAAGAGGCTCTGTTGGAGCTGAGAGCTGGAGTAAGGTACTAGACAGGTTATCCCCATTGACACTGCTCATCGGAGATTCTGTCCCTTCTTTCCGCAGGCTGTGTCTCGTGTCTAGACTATGATGAACATTATATTCTCACATTCCCCAATGGTTACGGAAGGCAAGTAGAGCTGTGTCCGTGTCCTCTGATCAGCAGTAGAGCCTCTTGTTCCTTAAGCCGTGCCCCCTCCTCTCTTTCCTCACAACTGTCAGCCTCACCTGACAACTTTGATTTTGCAGGTCTATCCTCACAGTGCCCTGGGTGGAATTAGGAGGAGAATGCAGTATTAATTGTTCCAAAACAGGCTACAGTGCAAATATCGTCTTCCACACTAAACCTTTCTATGGGGGCAAGAAGCACAGAATTACTGCTGAGATTTTGTAGGTATTTTGTTTTTCTGCCTCAGTTCTCTTCTGCTTCTCTGAGATACTTCTCCTTTTGTCTTAAATTATATCCTCTGTATTACTGTCTTTGTAAACTTGTTTCATACCTTTGATGCCATATCTCTTCCTAAAACCCATCTCAGAAGGAGACCTGAAATCCAGAGCAATCGGGGTCATTCATCAACGGAATTTCCTTCCTAGGAACCTGACCTGTGACGGGGAACTGAAGGGGCCTTCCTAGATTTCTTAGCTTATCCAGATTATGGATCCTTCATTCATCCTCACCAGATTGGACCATAAGCTGGTCCTTACCAGAGACTTTGTGACCCCTATAGAAGCATTTTCAATTTGTTATAGCCCTTCCTTTTTCTGTGCTTTTACTGGGATCAAACAGTAACTGTCACATCTTACAAGTATTTGGCTTGGCTCCACTTGGCATGTTGGGTCAAGTGAAGATGATGGTGCTGTCTGGCTAACGGGTGGGTTCAGATCCTGCCTAAAGAGGAAGGTCGGCTCGGAGCCTGTGGCTCAAGTGGCTAAGGCGCCAGCCACATACACCAAAGGTGGTGGGTTCGAATTCCCCAGCCCGGCCCGCCAAACAACAATGATGGCTGCAACCAAAAAATGGCCGGGCGTTGTGGCGGGCCCCTGTAGTCCCAGCTACTTGGGAGGCTGAGGCAGGAGACTCGCTTGAGCCCAGGAGTTGGAGGTTGCTGTGAACTGTGATGCCATGGCACTCTACCCAGGGGGATAGCTTGAGGCTCTGTCTTAAAAAAAAAAAAAAAAAAAAAAAGGAAGGTCTGTACAATAGGGATGCCTATCAGACTTTGCTCTCCTCTGGAAGGTCTTAAGGAAGCAGTGTCCCAGATGGAAGACACAATATTGTTTAACCACTTTTCCAGGGAGGTAATTTAATTTAGATGTTAACAGCATCCAGAAATATCTTGAGCAGATGGGACCATGAACAAGATGAAGTTTACTAAGGATCAGTGTGAAAAATTATTCTAGTTGGAAAATATGGACAGGGCTTTAAAGACTAGCACAGATCACCAGAATAATGCCCCTGTGTCCCCTGCCCCACCCCCAGTAAATCAGGCAGATGATCAACTTGGATATTCAGAACAAAGATACGGGTGTGGCTGCTTCTCAGAGCTCTTTAGAGGTAACCGCCACTAATAAGAATTGCTAGCTTAGCAGAATTTTCTGCCCGTCAGAGCCATAGTACAAAGATTGCCCTTACAAAGATGTGAGTTGGAAGAACTTTTTGGTGGGTATTTATTTATTTTTTGAGTCAGAGTCTCACTTTTTTGCCTTCAGTGGAGTGCTGTGGCATGATAGCTCACAGCAACCCCCAACTCTTGGGCTCAAGGGATTCTCTTTCCTCAGCCTCCCAAGTAACTAGGACTATAGGCACCTGCCACAATGCCTGGCTATTTTTTTTTAACTTTTTTTTTTTTTAAGAGACAGAATCTCGCTTTATCACCCTCAGTAGAGTGCCGTGGCGTCACAGCTCACAGTAACCTCAAACTCCTGGGCTTAAATGATTGTCTTGCCTCAGCCTCCCAAGTAGCTGGGACTACAGGCGCCCACCAGAACACCTGGCTATTTTTTGTTGCAGTTTGGCCAGGGCTGGATTCAAACCCACCACCCTCGATATATGGAGCCGGCACCCTACTCACTGAGCCATAGGTGCCACCAAGCCTGGCTATTTTTTTTAGAGACGAGATCTTACTGTGGCTCAGGCTGGTCTTGAACTCATGAACTCAGGCAATCCACCCCTCTTGGTGCTAGGATTACAGGCGTGGGCCACTGTGCCTGGCCACTTGGTATGGGTATTTAAATTAGAAATTTGAGCATCAGATGAGGGATTGCACTAGCTGCATAGTTCTCAGACTTTCTGATCTATGGACCCCTTTACACTTAAAGATTGTTAAGAACCCTAAATAGTGGCTCGGCGCCTGTGGCTCAAGCGGCTAAGGCGCCAGCCACATACACCTAAGGTGGCGGGTTCGAATCCCCAGCCCGGGCCTGCCAAACAACAATCATGGCTGCAACCAAAAAATGGCCAGGCGTTGTGGCGGGTGCCTGTGGTCCCAGCTACTTGGGAGGCGGAGGCAGGAGACTCGCTTGAGCCCAGGAGTTGGAGGTTGCTGTGAGCTGTGATGCCATGACACTCTACCCAGGGGGACAGCTTGAGGCTCCGTCTCAAAAAAAAAAGAAGTCTGTCTGCCAGGGGAGAGAGAAACAGATGTGCAGAGAAACCAAGATGAGACCACCAGTTCCCCAGGGAAGTGGCTTTTCTGGCTCATGAGTCCACCTTCTGTGACAAGCTTCTGTGGGCTTCTCTGAATACTGACAATTTCCCTTATACAGCAAGCTAGCATGGTGGGTTTCTGCTTCTTGCAACCCATTCTTGTCTTCCCCAATAATGGCAATTTGTGACTCTGGGCTGGTTTAGGTAACATCGCAATTTATTTATTTATTTTTTTTTTTAGAGACGGAGCCTCAAACTATCCCCCTGGGTAGAGTGCCGTGGCATCACAGCTCACAGCAACCTCCAACTCCTGGGCTCAAGGGAGTCTCCCGCCTCTGCCTCCCAAATAGCTGGGACCACAGGCGCCCGCCACAATGCCCAGCCATTTTTTGGTTGCAGCCATCATTGTTGTTTGGCGGGCCCAGGCTGGGGATTCAAACCTGCCACCTTAGGTGTATGTGGCTGGCGCCTTAGCTGATTGAGCCACAGGCGCCAAGCCAACATCGCAATTTATCAGAGTCCAGGGCTAAAAAAAAAAGGATGATTTTCCTGGTGACAGAGTTGAAAGGAGACATGAGGAGGTGGCAGTACAAGGAGCTGTTACTCACCTTCTCCCCAGGAGGGCCAATGGGTCCCTGGGGGCCGGGGAGTCCCTGGGGACATAAAAAAAGTGGTGGAGGGCAGGAATGAGAAAGAAGCAGTGAGCATGGAGTTGGGGGGGCTGGGAGTGGTTTCAGATCTTGACTGAGAAGTGCCTTTTCCCCATTCCCCATTACAAGGAAAAATAGTTCAAACCTGAGACCCATGATTTCCCTGCTGTCCCGGAGGGCCTGGTTCTCCTGGAGGACCCTGGGGAGGAAGTGGGGTTCAGTGAAGCTGGATAGGATCATGATGTTCAGGTTTCAGTGAAATTAACCCGGGAGAGTTGTGAGTAGACAGGGATAGAGATGACCATGGGGTCAGAGGAGCAGAGGTCAAAGGGTGGGGCACATACCACATTGCCTTTGGCACCTGGAGCACCATCAATTCCGACCACACCCTGGTGGGAGAGAGGATGTGAGAACAGAACAGGAGAACCAGCCCAGAAGCTGAGTCTGATTCATGGAGAGACACAGGTGGCAACATGAGTGGGCAGAGAAATCGGGCAACATAAATGGACATGTACAGGGAGAGAAAGGTCAGGGGAAAAAGATAGACAGGGATGCAGAGAGCCGGCAGCATTCTCACCGGGCGACCCGGGGAGCCAGGGGAGCCTCTGGAGCCAATCAGTCCACGGGGGCCCTGTGAGGATGAAGGAGCATTATTGTGGCAGTGCCTCTAAGCATCCCTGGGGGTTCCAGGTATCTTAGTGGCCTGGGGTCCTTCCTCCTCTGTACCTGGCAAGGGCTGCAGGAATTCCTGATACTTACCGGCTCCCCAGCCTGTCCAGTAGGTCCTGGAGGGCCCTCTGGTCCCTGCGGGAAAGCATCGTTACCCACGGGGGACCACCTTTCCTCATCTGAGCAGCCACTTCCATGGGATCTGAGAGTCAGTCTGAATACATAGGACTCCATGTAGGCCCTGACTCCAGAGCTGCACCTGCAATCCTGGCTCTTACCTCCTAACCCCACAAGAGCCCTCAGATCTGAAGCTGCCTTTAAAAAACCCCGGTCAAGCCACCTAACCGTCCTCTCTGACTCTCATTTGGGCTTCCTAGCCTCCAAACAATGCCCTGACTCTTCCAAACTTACCCTCTTGCCATCTTCTCCGGGGGGACCAGGTTGCCCCACATGGCCAAAATTACCCTGTCGTAAGGAACAGAGGGAATTCAGGGTAGAACGGTGCAGGTGGAGGCCAGCCCTTCCCCAAGAAAGGAGATAGAACATGCGGAGGGAGGGCTCAGACACAGGGATACATGCAGGCTGGGGTTCTGAGGATGAGAAAGGGGGCATGAATGTGGGGGAGGAACCTCTCACACTTACCTTTTGGCCCTTCTCACCAGGCAACCCTGGAAGACCATCAAAGCCTCGATCACCCTGTCCAAAGAGACTCCACCTGAGCCTTGAACCCTCAATGTTAACAGCTCCCCCACCAAGTCTTAGTCCTGGCCCCATCACCTACCTTCGGACCAGTATCCCCCGGGAGACCTCGAGCCCCATCTGCTCCAGGCCGGCCCTATGGGAAAAGTGAGCCCAGAGGTCAAGGGCAAACCTCCCGTGTAGCCCTCCCCCAAGATGGGAACTCAATATAATCACCTTTGTCACAATATTACTATAATATTATGATCATTTTAAGCACCTTCCTCATGCAGAAGCCTTTGCTGGGGGCTTCTTTGTGCACCAATTTAACCTTTCAAATATAGCCCAAGTCCACCCACTACTGTTTATCCCCAGGGCCCTCACTCTCATCCAAGCTACCTTTATCCCCAAAACTAAGAACCTCATCTTCAGCTCCCATCAATTGCCCTGTGGGGTGTTCCTCATTGCATTTATAACTAGTTAGTGATGGGGATGTGTTCTGAGAAATGTGTTATCTGGAGATTTCTGGCATTGTGCAAACATCACAGAGTGCACTTACACTATCCTAAATGGCACAGCCAGTTCCATACCAAGGCCATGTGGTATGGCCTCTTGCTCGTAGGCTACAAACCTGTACAGCATGTTCCTGTGCTGAATACCACAGGCAGTTGTTACACGATGGCAAACATTTGTGTGTCTAACCATATCTAAATATAGAAAAGGCAGCCAGGTATAGTGGCACATGCCTGTAGTCCCAGCTACTTGGAAGGCCAAGGTAAGAGGATCACTTGAACCCCAGAGTTCAAGACCAGGCTGGGCAACATAGCAAGATTCTATCTCAAAACAAAGAAACAAATAAATAAGCTTAGAAAAAGTAAAAATAAAATATCACATAAGCAGTCCCCAAGTTA